>JAJOOO010002221.1:0-29251 GCA_029582685.1 Solanum piurae
TGTGAAGATTTGGGAGTGATTAGTGTCAGGTGCATGGTTCTGATTTGGTAATGGTGGTGGTGTTTGGTAAGAAGTGCTGGCGTAAGGAGCGTTGGATACAGTTAAGTTAATGGTATGAGGATTAGGGGTGGAAGTGATAGGTCATGTGGTATGGGTAGGGAAATAGTTGGGTAATGAGGAACTTAATGATGGAAAAGGAGGATGAGGTCTTCTAGTTTCAAGGAGGGGTTCATTCGATGCAATGGCCAGTTTGGCCAGATCTTTGGTCTGTTGAAGCTCTTCCTGCATGTCTGCAATTTGTTGCATTAATTGAGAGATCAACTCACTCTGATCAGTGAGTTCAGCATTTCTGATGGTAACATCCACTATTCCCGTTTCTTCAGAAGTACCAGTCATTTTGCTTTTGCCTTTCTCCAAAGAATGATCAGGGAAGGATGCTATGATTGCTTTGGCTCTTGTAAAGTAGAGATGGTCGGCCAGTTTGATTTCAACACATATCAGTTTTTACTTGTAGAGAAGAACAACTCAAAAGACATATGTGTTAGTTTCTTTTGTTTTTGTTTTTAACGAGATATGCAAATAAGATGACATAAAAATAAACACACAAGTGTCATTTTGCTTCAAGCAGATTAATCCACAAAAAAATATTCGGGTGAATTTGAGGACTCAAATGGAAAGAAATCTTTCTGCAATTGAGTTGGAATGGTCGACTTGCATAGAAACCTGCTAATTTCTTCAACTCATATGCTTTTGTAGGTGGAACTCTTCAAAATCATTCACTAATAAGGGAGAATAAAAATTGAAAAGATAGGTACCGAGCCTTAAGTAGGCTGCCTACGTATCCACCAAGGAAATTAGGCCCGACGTAGTTTGAATTGCATAAAATAAACTAAACGTACCCTTCCTGAAACTGATAGAGAGACTAGGCTCGAAGAGAGCTTCCTACGTACCCCCTATGGGTTCAAGTCTCGCGTAGTTCTTGATTACAATAAAAATTTAAAAACAAAATGACAAACATGAGAAAAGCGTTACATGAACCTAAATCTACCCAAAGGCTTCTCTCCTTCCTTCTTCAACCGTAGGGTGACGATCCGGTGCTCTCGTCATCTGAACCTACCTTTGTTTTACCTTTTCCCCTTATGGAGGAAGCATTCCCAAAATTTAGTTTCTTAATGTCCCGTTCAATTTTGGGGATCCTTGCAGACGCTTTAGTGATATTAATTATCTCTTGATTAATTTTTGCAATCTTTCTTTTCACCGAGGTTGTTTCCATGTCAACCTCAATAAATCTCTCTCGTAACATCCTTTCAATTTGGTCCAATATTGCAAGTCTCTTTTTGGCTGCAGCTATCCTCTCTCTAGTCTCGATAAATTTTCTGAATATTGACTCTTCAGTTTCTTCCTCACTAACCAAAGCAATGGGTGGGATTGGTGCGTTGACACTTTTTCCAGACATTCTAGCAAATCGACCTTCTTGTAATGGACGAATAAAAACTTAGGAGATTTTTAGAGTAGACGATTTATATATTTCTGAGAAACTTGGACAACACTTTAGAAGTAATTTGGACGGACTTTGTTGTTGTGAATTTTAATATATGCTTAATGTGCTCTAAGAAACAAAAGTGGATTAATTCTGCTTTAGACAAAATGACACATCATAACCCGATGCAATTATATCAAGCAACACACAAACAATTTATATCGCGTCCTAAACTTGTGACCTTTTTATGCCAAAGGTGGACCTATCGAATTGAAGGATGTATAACGTCGTTTGAAACATTGCACTGCCTCGAAACTCAAATTTATACAAATTTTATGAATGAAACTGAAAGGGGATACATAATAGGGAAAAGGGATACAAATGATCAATGCCACGCAGCGGTGTAATCCTAAACTATGCTTCCATGGACGGTCCTTCATCTTGATTTCTTATAATCTTCGAATGTCCACACTTTTGAATGAAATGGTAACTGCATGCTTCTTCAACTCGAACAAACTATTAAACTCCCAACCCCAAGAGATTATGTTTTGCCAAATGACGTATACATCCTTCAAGTTTAAACACATAAGCATGATTGTCTTTTATTGACTAATGGATCAAATCAAGACAATGTGGGCTTCTAATGGGCCCAACACACCTTGGGTGTTGGGTCAACCTAGTTCAGAATGCGCTAAAATTGGGATTTGGTTTCGCTCTACGCTAGTTGACTAAGAGTGGCTTTTGAAATATCGGGAACCCAAGTGGACAACTTAGGCTGGAACTCCTGACAACCATTGGACGCATGACGAACCAATAAATTGCTGATCGTTCTGAAAAAGGGTTGAGTATAAAAAAGTCTGGCTACGATTCCGCAAAACCGTCCTTTAATATACTATACATACAAGAGATATGCCATGAAATGCAATGACAGTTATAACAATTTAAACACGTTAAGCACAGATAAATAATTCAGCAATTAATAATAATTAGTCAAATAGGTCAAATCTTATGGTTAGAACATAATTATGTCCCCAGCAGAGTCGCCATTTCTGTTATGCCGTAATTTGACTATCTCTAGAAAAATCACTTTTTGAAATGTTCTAAGTATAAAACAAGTCGAGAAAAATACTTAGAAAAGAGTCGCCACTTAATTTTTTAAAGAAATTAAGAAAACTTATAATTTTCAAAGATTTAAACAGAAAAAATAATTTGAAAATATCAAAGAGGGTTCGGGGTTCAATTTACAATTCGAGAAGGGTTTAAGCATTCGAAGTGTCCGCTAACATGCGGTTAACCTGTAACTTGACTAAAATATATTTTTTGTCTAATTCTTTGGGAAAATGATTTAACATAAAATATAATAACTTACAATATTTAATTAGCTTTGAGAAAATAATTAAGTAGATGACACATTTTATTTTTATTTTTTAGAGAAAGGGGATCAAAATGAAACATTTGTCTCGAAATACAAGTGATTAGAATATTAATAAAACTAGATTAATTAGAATTCATTTAATTCGTTTTTAAAATAATAATTTAAATCAATTTAGTCAATTAAAGCATGGGAACTATCTTCAACTAATTAAAAATGAAAAGGAACCAAAGCTTTGACTAACTTTTGAGAAATCGACACAATAAAGAAAAACATTTTTTTTTTAGTTTATTTGATTAACTTAAAACAATTTTATTTTAAAAAAAAAAGAAGAGTAAAAGGTTATTAATGAAATATAATTTCTTTTTAAGAATAAATATACATAATTAAAGATATAAGAATTTGACCGGTATACTAGACATAAAATAAATGAACGCAAAAGATATTTTGAAGATAGACCAACATAAAGAAAATAACTCATCTGTTGGAGATCTAAGTAAGTTAATTAACAATTATAAAGTTAGTGTTAAATAATCAAACAATAAATAATCACAATTAAATAATTAAAGAGTAAGGGAGAAATTGAATTTTGGCCCTTCTTAGGCCAAATTCGTTGTTATTTTTGGGTTTAACCCAATTCCCCTTTTTGTATACACCTAGTGTATATTAGTGTATATGAGTGTATATATCAGCTCTTTTCATGTATCTATTACTTCCGAACACTTGTATTTCACCTCAGTCCTCTATTTTTGCGTTTTGGGCCAGCATATCAGCGTATACCGCTGTATACAACCCATTTTTTACTTTTCGGGACCTGTAGTTTGACTTTCTAGCAACTCGACAAGATGTGGCCGACTCAATAAAAGAATCTTGGGCCTTTATGGCCATCTTGAAGTACGGAGGGAAGAAAGATGAAGCCCAAGAGGGCTCGGATGTTATTATATGCAACAAAATAATAATAACGATTAGCGTCCGGAAATAATAAGCGAAAAAGCATACCTAAGACAAATTATCATGGCAGCTCCTAAACTAATACACAGTAACTAAAACCTAAGTCATGCAAACGAATGCAACCAATTTAACAAATGACAAATAAATACATGCTAACAAATGAATGCATGCTTAACAAGTGATGTCAAATGTAGCCATATTCAACAATGCTAAGCTAAATTTAATAATCTTAAAGCAACAATAAGTGATATTGGAGAGGCACACCGTAGAGTATTAAATAAACTCCAAACAATGTTAGCAAAGGTTAAGACAACAAGCAAAATGGAGCATATGAAAGTTAAATTATTATTTTTCTTTTAGATAAAGAAACTACCGGTTAAAATAAGAACAAATGGAGCTTATCAGAAGAGCTATTCTTTATGACCAAGAGAGAAATAATGATAACAACCATCCCTTTTATAATAGATATGAACTTTTTAGTGTTAAACCGAGGACATAAGCAGAGAACTGGACAGGTTGGGACTTAAGCAAAATACGGAAGACATGAATTAAACGACTCACTATCCACAATAAAGAAACTTAGCTAGTAATACTAACCCACTAGAACATAAGGCAAAACATGAGCTTTTGACAAAGAAGAACAAATTTAAACCAAGATGAAAACAATAAGATGAGTTTCAGCACAAGACAAGGGCTGAAATGAAACCAAACAAAGGAAAGATTAACTCCACTATATGACACATACCCATCTAAATGCACTTTCCACACAACAACAAGATATGCTAAAATCTAATTCATGAATTCACTTAAGACTTAAATACCAACGATATATATATATATATATAACATACCAAGATAGGAACAGACCACAACCAAGACAAAAGCAAGATTTAGGCTAAAACATATAAACCAAATTTATACACAAAATTTATATAAGCTTATGAATTCAAGATAACTACAATCTAGTTATTTGAACAAAAGGGGCTACAGACAACGGCCATTCGAAATCGAAAGAAATGAAGAAAAAAAATTATTCACTTTTCCAACTAATATCTATTTCAAAATCCGAACAAGTCAAAAGAAAAGATCAACATTATTGTCTACAGATGTGCAAATTAGGCAAACATTGAGAGAGTCTCTAATCATGAGTCAAAAAAAAATTAAAAAAAAAAAGAAAGAAAAGAAAAGAAAATCAAATCAACCGATAGACAATAAAGAAAATAAAACTATGCGATTAACGCAATCAATATTACGACCAAAACGATCATGAGATCCTTAGCTCAAACAAGAATTTAAGCAAAGCAAAGTTACAATGATTTTACCTCTTCTTGGGCAGCGAACTTGATAACGAGCTGAGAGCAAGGATTCTTTTACCACGAAATCTTAATACGAACAGCAAACAAGAATTCTGGGCAGAATTAGATCAACTATCTTTTCGGAATTTAAAATCAAAGGACTAAAATGTGAAATTCTAAAGTGTAAAACCTATTTGCCGAAAAACTCAAACTCAAAAAAACTCCCCCTCAACAGTGATTAAAATAGATGAATATATAGATGGAAATTAGGGGGAAATCGCGTGAAGTTTCGAATTTTTCTGCCTCTTTTCAAGACAACAGTGCGAGGGATTTGGAAATCCCTTAGAAAGGGGGAAAAGAGACGGCGATGTGATCGATGCGTGATTTGCTCGCTGGATTTCTGGGTTTGCGTCTGGAAGAAGAAAACGAGCATAGGCAGTGGGGTTGGGGTGCTGTTGGAAGCGTTGATTTGCAGTGAGGAAGATGAAGTTGGGGCGGTGGGGTACTGTATTTTTTTTTGTGTATGTTTGCTTTGTATTGTATGGGTGGGTCTTTTGGGTTAAAATTGGTGGGCTGGTTTCTTTTGTATTGGACTGCAGGGAATTTATTGTTAGGCTGCTGGGAATATTGTGGGCTGCTGAAAAATGGGCCCAAAACTTGGTCTCTTAAATAGAATTAAGGATTTTGGCTAATAAGTTGTAATTTTAATCGATCAACTGCATTACAAAATTAACCAATGGATTAAGAATGTAGCAATATTTAATTCATTTAGTAAATTAGACTAGTAAAATAAGACGAATTAATATAATTAACTAACGAGCTTCTTAATCTTATCGAGATATAACAATCAATTTAGCTATTAATTAATTAAACTAATCGGCAAAATTTGAAGCAAAACTAAAACCTTTTGAGACGACTTTAAATAAAAACATACTAATTATATACATAATTATAAAAACATATTTATTATTTTTTTTTTAAATTATAAAATTTACAAAACTTACATAAAAATAATTCGAAAAATATTTCAAATTTCATAAAAGATAATTAATTCAAAATTATAGCCACCACTTTAAAATACACTAAATATACATTCGAGATGATTTTCAAATATTTAGGATATACTTATTTTATACATAATTATATAAAACATATATATTATAAAAGTTGATAGACTATTTAAAAACTTGCAACACATTTTTTATTTTATTTATTATTATTTTATTTTATTTTGAAAATTTGTGAAACTAATTATTTTAAATCGTTTGAAATTGAAGAAGCTCGATGATTAATTTATATTGCGGATGGTCAAAATTGGGTGTCAACACTCGCAAGTCGTAATTACTATACATAAATTTGCTTAACCAATAATTTTATTATTTATTTGCATCCCGTCACAATCCATCGCGAACTCTTATTACCATTACGCTCAGTCAGCCTTGATTATCACTATGAAACCAACCTTTCATCAACACGACACCTCAAACTCAGGTATATTCATCAAATTCAGAGGGCTAACCCAATTTTTATGTGCACTTTCTTACTAAAATACTTCAATTGCCTTCACCCAAGTACACTCAATGGGACTTTCTTTATACATAAGCTTGTCAGGTATTAATCCACCCCTTTATGGCTTAAGATAAAATCAATAGTCCTCATACTACCATCCTTCTTCTTAACAAACAAGATAGGAACACCCCACGGGGAAGCACTAGGAGGGATGAAACCTTAATCAAGAAGCTCCTGGATTTGAGCTTTAAGCTCTCTCAATTCTGACACCACAGGAATAGACTCAATAGAGGGAGACTCAACCTCAATAACTCAAACATGAGCAAAATAAGCCAAACAACACTGCCCTACCAATTTCCTAGCCCAAAAGGAGGATATGATCTTAGCTAGCTTAGGCTGTCCCTATCGGGGATATCTAGAGTTACCGACTTAGTAGTACAATTAAGCATGGTATAATAGGGGGACAATCAAGTCATGCCTAAGATTATATCAAGTCAGTCATATCCATCATAACCAAATCAACCCAAGTCTAAAAATCCCTAAACACAACAGGACAAACACGATATACAAGGGTGACTATGACTGACTCTTCAACAGGGGTAGAAACATGGATAGAGGCATCAAGTATATTACAAACCACATCTAATCCCAAGGCAATTGAACTAACACATACGAATAAGTAGAACCCAGATCACACAAAATAATACCCATTCGGACACAGAAAAGAGTAGCACTAGTGACCACTGCATCACACACCTCAAACTCGGTCTTACTCGGAAAAGCATATAACTGAGCCATATCGTCTTAACGGGCAACCTTCTCACCTGACTGCACTACTCCTCTACTTGCTACCATTTCCCCTGCCTCCACGGTCTCACTAATTTCCTCCTCATATGCCTAGGTTTTCCACAATTTTAATACACCTTATAACTTATATTCGATTGCTGAACACTGAATTAGATTGCGAGGGTTAGTTCGGGTACAATTTGGGGTCCATAATTATGACTAGGGGAAAATAGGGGAGACATGGTTGAGATTCTGTCTTGCCCTGTCCCGCTCTGGCGGGAGAAATCCCACTATAGCGGGAGAAATCCCGCACTGGCGGTCTTGCCTTGGCAAAATTATCCCGCCAAAGTGGCTCCGACGAAAACAGAACCCCTGCCAATAATTTCTAGGGTTCCTCTCTTTTCTATATTTCCCCTAGATTTCTCGACTATAACTAGGCATTTAAGAAAATCCCTTTAGCTAGGACAATCATTGTCTACCCCCCGGGAAACCCAACGAAGTACGCACTTTAGAATCCTTTTAAATCGTTTCAACACTACCACACACATATCCTCAGGATACACTCAGACTCACATGGTTATCAGTTGGTCGCAACACATGTCTATATTTCTCGCTTACGACCCACATCGTAATTTATCTAGACCCTTGCATTGTGATGACTTTCTTTTCACAACAAGTTTCACGACACTCAACCAATTACAACTTGCAGACAAGTCCAAATTCTTTAATTAGTTCGTTCCATAAATGACCATTACTGATCATTATGCCTTATACGGTCCGTAAGGCCAGATACCAATTGGAACCTTCTCAGTTCCAATTAATTTGATTATGTCCCTTCAGTCGGGACTACGACGTCTAGTTCACTTTGTTGAGATACCAATTGGAATCAGGAGATACCAATTGGACTCAACTCATACCACAAGCGACAATAGTAGTTAGCGAGCCCCACAAAACTATTAATTTTAATCATAGAACTTGGTTGAACCCAATTCCTAACCGTCTCAATCTTTAACTGATGGTAACCAGACCTTAAATCAATCTTAGAGAAAACCGATGCACCTTGCAATTGGTCAAAAATGTCATCTATCCGAGGCAATGGATACTTGTTCTGAGTGGTGATCATATTCAACTGTTAGTAGTCTATACACATCCTCTCTTGCTAGTGATAGTGTTACCACTTTTGTTACTGTTGTACGGACCATAGAGTGAATGAGGAAAGATACTAATTTGTATCACCCAGATACCTATTGGATTCAAGTCATAGCATGAAGGAGTAGAAAAAAGTGAGTTTTTCCTAAAGTCCTATTAACTCTCGAAGAAAAGTACGAACGTCATCGTACCGTTCCTCAAGACTCTATTAGACTCATTTTGGTACAATGAGATCAACGAACCTAGGGCTCTGATACCAACTTTTTCACGACTCAGACCGTCGTGAGTGACACCCACACTAACCCTCCGGTGGGAGAACCAAAACTATAGCCCAACTAACAAATTTTATGAACACTAAGGCATTTAAAGACAGATACAGAAGAAAGTTTAAATGTCAATAAAATGGAGTCCCCATAAACTCTAAGGCTTAAACAAATAACTTAACCAAACTAATGCGGAAGAACAACCCCTAGAACCTGAAAGTCAATGTACCAAAACTCTACTAACGATAAGTCTAAGAACAAGGGATACAACCCCGACACTAAACAAACACATTAAACAAATAGTCTGAGTCTGAAAATAGTGGACTTAAACAAGAAAGATCCATAGCAGCCTGAAAGAATTGGATCACCATTGAATCCGATCACGCTCAATAGTCACCTAGTTGAGTTCTATCAATAGCCGCATGAAGATGCCCTGTACTTAAAAAAAAAAGCAAGTGCAGTATCAGTACACAACTACAGTGTACTGGTAGGATCACGCGACTATCTCAATAAGTGAAACACATGCAAGTAATCACAATCCTTATAAAACAGGCATATACTGAACATATACAATATTAGTCAACTATTACGAACAACGAACAGTTTCACGATTCTCACATATCACAGTTATATCAATTTACAGCAACATACTGTCTTCCAATATCAATCATCATTAGATATGAACGAAATCATCACAAGTAGATACACAACATAATTCAATGGTCCTCTCATGGAACCCAATTTAATGGTCCTTTCATGGAACCCACACCCAAACTATTAGTGTACCGATTTGTGGTACCCGATCTAATATTTATGCCGGAACGTGTCAATCGATCCCTTAATTATGCCGTAATGTTGCAACCGATCCCATATTTATGTCAGAACATGACAATCGATCCAAGTTAGTGTGTCGGAACGTAACACCCAATCCATTCAACAAACCACAATCAAAATGTATATTCTCACAATCATACAACAAAAGGTAATTCATGATATACAATTATTCAATTATCCTCATTTACGATTAGGTTGATCAATAATGCAACATTCGCATACATACATGCATTATAATGAGCAATTACAAATATATATCACACCAATATGAAATCACAACCATCACCTACCTCGAATCCAAGCTTGAATCCCCTAAGACACTTAAATCTTCCCTTTTCAGATTCTTTCCGCTTGTTCTAGGTCTACAAACAAAAATTTATACCCAAGGATCAACAATCAAGACCCAATTACCCGGATCATAATCAATAATATCAACCCTAGGTGAAACCTTGATCCTCATATCCAGATTAGGGCTTTTTCCTCCATTAACTTCAGATCAAAATCTTTCCCCAATGATAATTACCCAAGAAACTACATTCTACGGATCGAAAAACAAATTCGGGGAATTAAAACCTTATGTTTAGCCTCAAGAATGGTGAAAATGGTCAAGAACTCGTCTGGGGTCGTTCTTTAGCTCTCAAACACAAAAAGTGCAGAATAAAGACATTTTGGGGTTTATTAGTCGCATCGGACTCGCCACAGCGGTCCTCACCCCGCTACAGTGTCCCCGTCCTGGCGACAGAAATCCCACCCCAACGGCTTGCACGGAACCAGTGAGCTATTTTTGTAATTCCAAGACCCTCTATTTCACAACACACCTTTAACCAACGATGCTAAAAAAAATACCATTCACGCTAAGATCGATTCCAAGAGTTCTGCTCACCCGAATTTAATTTTGTAAGGTCGTTCAAATTCCTTAACGACTTATCTAACCATTCATGTAATCAAAATCATAAATAAGTCACCTGATTGTTACTAGATTTCCCTACACCTTAGCGACTCTGATTTCGTGCAAATCTGGACTAGGTTGAGAAATACAAAGTCACTACTCAAAAGTTTTCTAGCCCCAATTCTTTCCCCGTTGGATTTTTTATAACGACGGGAATGGGTCGTTACAGTTGTTGAAGTTCATTTTAAATCTTGTTTTGTTGGAGGTTTGATTATTTCTTGAGATGAAAGTGATTGTTTTGAGAGGATTAATTAATGTGTACTTAGATTGGGTAATTGAATTTAAGGAAAACTTGAGAAAAAAAATAGATTAAAAGTGATTTAGGATAAGAAAATGAGAGGAAAAATTTGCCAGATTTGCCTGGTAGAAAGTTGGCGCGGTGCTCCCCCGTTGCACTAGGAGGGCTAGGGCAACGCTCCAACAGTGCGCCAAAAAGTGGTCTCTAAACTTTGGGGGCTGGCGCGCCACACCAGTAGTGCGCCAGGTCCGTCCTCCCCGACCCATTTTTCATCTTTTAGCCCGTTTAAGTCCTTCGAAAGTGTACTAACACTTTTTATTGATTTTAACTACTCTAAATGACTTCTAAACACCTAGAAATCATCCATAAACATGAATCATAACCTTGAATTCATAATTCAACTTTAAGGTAAAGTTAAGAGTTAAGTCTTGAGAGTTCTTTCGAACATTTTGAGAAATCTATTTTAAGTCTTTTTGAGGAGTCTTCTATAAATTCAAATAACTTGTTCGGAGACTCGAGCAAGTGACTATGAGAGTGAATAAAATGTATTAATGATTCTACCTTATCATTACAAGATCCTTCATATCATGAACCATAACTCTTGAATTCATAATTCACATTCAAGAGAGAGTTAAGAGTAGAGTTCAAGAAAGATCTTGATTTCAATTGTGAATCCTTTGAGATAAACTATCAATTTGAGCTAAGTTTTAAGAAAGTAAGTATAAAAAGGAGAAGAGTCGGATACATGAGTTCCATTGTCACAACCCGAGCCTACACCCTGGGAGGGACTGGCACTTGAAGACCATTGCTTGCCCCAAGCGAACCCTTAGCCTGACTTACTAACTTAGCGGAAGACTTAACTCATCACATAAACATTTATGAAGAAACTAGAATGTTATAAAGGAACATTCAACTAACCAATTTGGCAAACTCAAGTCTTAACATGAGAAATGAAAAGTAAAGACAACTGAATTAATTAACAGACTGTCTGTCTATGAAGCCTCTAAAACAACTAAGATGGATGTTGGGACAAACCCCACAACATTCGAATGAACTAAACTAGAAAGCAATGAAAATAGATCTTCCAGAATGCAAGGAGGCTCACCGACTGACTCTGAACTGCTCACTAGATCAACGGTGCACTGGAATGCCGATCCTAGTTACCTGTGTCTGCATCATATGACGATGCAGGCCAACTGGCATCATTATATTAAATGTACGAGTAAGCGAGTTGGAAATCTAAAACAACATAGGCTTGAAAAGGAATCTGAAAGAAACTGAAGAACTTACCTGCCTCAACTCAACAACAAACATAACTGAACTCATTTCAATATAAAGCAATTTAAAACAAGTGCAATATAAAGAAAGGTTATTTAAAAACATGATGTCAACTCTGTGTGTATGCAAAGATACATATAACTCTGAGATGTATGTAAAAATATAATAAACTGATGTATATAAAAATACAATAACTTTTGTGGGAGTTTCTCTAATCGACAACTATCACATAAGAGCTATAGTGATGATACAAAGATCTACCTTACGCTGCCAGCGCATCCTATACCCGGCCAAAAGTATAGGACCTGAACTACTAAGTGGATCCACTAGTCTATTGTGAAAAGGGTTCATCTAAAAAGTATGACCCTTTTCTAACCATGGTGGCTGCATGGTTTTATGGAGACGTGAGTTTTCTGAACTCATGCTCGCCCCCAATTCAGTGCTCCATACTACTAAAATATACTAGCTCTTATGTTTAAAAGAAAACATACTACTTCTGTGATTTGAGATTAGTGCTCAAAAACTTAGCTCAAAGGCTATCTTGGAAATCAAAGTTTCCCCTCTTGCTTAATTATGAAAGCATTTGCTCTTTTATGAAAACTAGCTCGAAGGCTCTTTGGAAATTGAGGTTTCCTTTCTTGTTTAAATGTGAAAACATTTTAAACCCTTTGGGAATACACAGTCCCCATATACTTTTGAAGAAATGAACATCAAGCTTTAATCTTTACTCTTTACTCAACTTCAACTTTAAGTCTTAAAGCAAGGTTAAAAGCATTTGCAAAACACTTCTTGAAAAAACTCTGAGAACCTCTTAGACTTGGCTCTTGACTTTACTTGACTTAGATCCTAACTTTCCTTGAATTGGATTATGGATTCAAGGTTCATGATATCATGTTTATGAATGATTTCATGATGTTTATATGTACCTTAGAGTGTTGGAATCAACTAGAAAACATAGGTACATTGCTAAGGAAAAATTACGAAAATATGGGGGAAGAATGGGAAGAACTGGCGTCCCTGGCGCTTTAAGAGGTGCGGGGCGCCAACCCTCGACATTCAGAGAACAAGTTGGGGCGCTCTAGCTGGCGCGTCGCCCCAGAGCCCCACATTCAGGGACTGCTTTGGGGCATGCTGGCTGGCGGGACTCCACACTCCCTTCCCCAGGTTTTTGACGACTTTTCTTCTCCGTTTTCAACTCTAAACCCTCTAAACTTCAATGGTTCTTTTCCCAAACACTTAGGATCATTTATCCCCTCAATACATGATAGATTCAAACCGGAATTACACCCGGAAACATGAATCAAATCGCAAGAAACTTCAACAAAACAACCCACAAGAATTCAAACGAATTTCATCAAGAACTCAAAGGATTTACTTTCAAATCACACATATTTCGTTGAATTGAAACATGATTGACGCGTGGGTGAACTAACTCAACGCTATGTGATCTCACATACCTTGTAGGGATCACCCCGACGAAATCCACAAGCCAAACTTCGACGATCTTGAACGAATGTTGCCATTTCTTCTTCTTTCTCCTCTTTTCTCCTCTTTTCTCCTTTCTCCAAGCCCTAACGTAAATTCTAATTTTCTCCAACTGACTAAATCTGATTTGACCCATATTAATCTCCTAAAAACGGATTAAAATAATAGGGATAGGAAAAGACAAAAACACCCTTTAAAAATCTGGATTGTACATTTCCTCATGTGAACAACTCAACTTCCAAAGGTGATAACTTACTCATACAAACTCAGAATGTTGGAAAGATCATTCCAAGGCCTTTCCAACCATATCTGGAACTACTCCTAACTCATCATGGGATAGGATTTATGGTCATTTGAAGTTGACCAAGAACTCAGTTTAACTTACTTAAAAATTTTCCGGATTTCCTTATACTTTCCAAAAATGAAAATTTCCAAATTTTAAACTTCTTTCAAGTTCTTACTAGTTGCGAGATGTTACAATATCTCCCCCTTGGGAATATTCATCCTCGAATGAGACTACTCTTACTAGGCTTACAGTGTAACATCAAATTCAAATACCCAGCAAGCAAATATAATCAAACAACATGCTCACTTATAATTTAAAGACCACTTAGAAGAAAATTAGTACATTGAACTACACTTTCTTCGGATTCAAAGAGATGTGGATATCTCTTCTTCATATCCTCCTCAGCTTCCCAAGTAGCTTCCTCAACAAATTGGTTCCTCCAAAGGACTTTGACTGATGCTACCTCCTTTGTTCTAAACCTGCGAACTTGGCAATCTAAAATCTGGACAGGAATCTCCTCATATGATAAGTTATTCTTGATCCCAATATTTTCAGTTGGTATGAATAATGAAGGATCACCCATGCACTTCTTCAACATGGAGATGTGAAATACAGGATGAACTGCTGCTAATTAATGTTGTAGCTCCAACTCATAAGCTACATTGCCAATCCTCTTGTCTATGCGATAAGGTCCAATATACCGGGGACTAAACTTTCCCTACTTAACAAACCTCATAACACCCTTCATGGGTGAAACTTTCAAATATACCCAATCATCTACTTCGAACTCGAATGCCCTTCTCCTAACATCAGTGTAGGATTTTTGACGACTTTGTGCCATTTTGAATCTTTCTTGAATCACTTTAACCTTCTCCATAGCTTGGTGAACTAAATCTGGTCTTATCAATCCAGCTTCACCAACTTCAAACCATCCAATAGGATATTTACATCTTCTCCCATAAAGAGCTTCATTAGGAGCCATTTGGATACTAGAGTGATAATTGTTGTTGTAAGCAAACTCAATGAAAGGTAGGTGATCATCCCAATTTCCTTTGAAATCAATCACACAAGCCCTCAACATATCTTCTAAAGTCTGAATAGTGCGCTTTGCTTGCCTATCAGGCTGAGGATGAAAGGCAGTACTTAAATTCACCTTCGAATTCCAGAATTGTGCAGTAAATTATGCACCCCTATTTGACGTAATGGAGACTGCTACTCTATGAAGTCTTACCACTTCTTGAATATATAACCTGGCATAATCTTCTGCTAAATGGGTAGCCTTTACCGGCAAAAAATGGGTTGATTTTTTCATTCTGTCGACAATCACCCAAATAGAATCATGCTGTCTGTGAGACCTTAGCAAACTTGTGATGAAATCCATATTTACCATCTCCCACTTCCATTTTAGAAGTTCTATATTCGGCGCCAAACCACCGGGCCTTTGGTGCTCAACTTTCACTTGTTGGCAATTTGGTCACTTAGCAACAAATTTAGCAATGCCCTTCTTCATGCTATACCACCAATAAACCTCTCTCAAGTCACTATACATCTTTGTGGAACCCAGATGAATGGAATATCTGGAGCTATGAGCTTCCTCCATGATCCTCTCTTGGAGTCCATCCACCACAGGTACCACAATCAACCTTGATATCTCAATACACCATCTCCGCCTTGTTCAAAAGATAATACTTTTTTGTTTATGAACATTTGCCTTCAAATCAAGCAAAATGGGATCTTGGTCTTGCTTTTCTTTAACTTCTGACACTAGTGATGATTCAGCCCCATTCGTCACCACTATTCCTCCTTCTGTGGAATCCATAAGTCGGACTCCTAAGCGTGCAAGCCTACGCACATCTTTTGCTAACTCTCTCTTTTCTTCCTCAACATTGGCAGTACTACCCATGGACAACCTGCTCAAGGCATCAACAACAACATTAGCCTTACCTGGGTGATAAAGAATGCTCATGTCATAATCATTGAGTAACTCTAACCACCTCCTTTGTCTAAGATTAAGCTATTTCTAAGTGAACACATATTGAAGGATCTTGTGATCAGTGAATATATCAACATGAATACCACATAAGTAATGACGCCATATCTTCAAAGCGAACATTACAACAACCAACTCTAAGTCATGGGTTAGGTAGTTCTTCTCATGAACTTTCAACTGTTTGGAGGCATAAGCTATAACTTTGTCATTCTGCATTAAGACACAACCCAAACCAACTCTAGATGCATCACAATACACTACAAAACCTTGAGTACCTTCCGGTAAAGACAAAATTGGGGCAGTAGTCAACCTTCTCTTCAATTCCTGAAAGCTTTTCTCACAAGCTTCAGACCATTGAAATTTCACTGTCTTCTGAGTCAACTCACGAGATAGATGAGAACCCCTCTACGAACCCTCTATAATATCTAGTCAATCCCAAGAAACTCCTAATATCAGTTGGAGATGTGGGTCTAGGCCAATTCTGCACTGCCTCAATTTTCTGAGTATCAACTTTAATTCCCTCTCCAGACATAATATGGCCTAAGAATGCCACCGACTCAAATCAAAATTCACACTTAGAGAACTTGGCATACGATTCTCTATCTTTCAAAGTTTGAAGAACTATTCTGAGGTGACTAGCATGATCTTCTTCATTTCTTGAATAGATTAGTATGTCATCAATGAAGACGATAACAAACATATCTAAATAAGATTTGAAGACTCTGTTCATAAGATCCATGAACGTTGCTGGTGCATTAGTCAAACCAAAGGACATGACCAGAAACTCATAATGACCATAACGGGTCCTGAATGCTGTCTTTGGACCATCACATTCTCTTACTCTTAACTGATGATAGCCTGATCTGAGGTCTATTTTCAAAAAACAAGAAGTACCCTGAAGCTGATCGAAAAGATCATCAATTCTCGGAAGAGGATACTTGTTCTTGATGGTAACCTTGTTCAATTGGCGGTAATCTATACACATCCTAAGGGAACCATATTTCTGTCTCACAAACAAGACTGTAGCGCCCCAAGGTGAGACACTTGGTAGAATAAAACTCTTATCTAGGAGATCTTTCAACTCTGTTTGTGCCATTTTGTATGGCGGAATAGATATAGGACGAGTATCTGGAAGAAGATCGACACCAAAGTCTATCTCTCTCTCAGGAGGGACTCCGGGAAGATCATCTGGAAAGACTTCTGGAAATTCTTTTACTACAGGAACAGACTGAATAGGAGGTACCTCAACACTTGAGTCATTAACTCGGACTAAGTGATAGACACACCCCTTAGAAACTAACTTCCTTGCCTTAAGGTACGAAATGAAACGACCCTTAGGCACTATTGAACTATTTTTCAACTCTAAGACTGGCTCATTTGGAAACTGAAACTTGACTACTCGAGTTCTACAATCAACTGAGGCATAACAGGCATGAAGCCAGTCCATACCAAGAATGACATCAAAATCTACAATGTCTAACTCAATTAAGTCACCCATGGTACTCTTGTGATTGACGGAAATAGGACAATCACGATAGACTATCTCTACTAGAATAGACTCACCAACAGGCGTAGAGACACTGAATGGTTCACTAAGTTTCTCAGAAAGAACATCAAAGTTCATAGCAACATAAGGAGTTACAAAAGATAAAATTGCTCCTGGATCTAGCAAGGCATAAACAGTAAAGTCAAAGACTAGAATCATACCAGTGACAACATCTGGTGATACCTCTTGCTCTTGGCGACTGTTCATAGTATATAAGCGGTTTGTTCCTCCGTCAGTACAGGAAGTAGCCCCTCTAAGTGCAGCTCTGTCTGGTGGAGCAACTGAAGAAAATCGGGCTCTATTACCCCCATTACCATTTCCCTGGTTGTTCTTTGGTCACTCTCGCATGAAATGCCCAGTCTGACCACACTTGAAACAACCAGTGGATCCCTCACAACAAATACCTGAGTGGTTTCTACCACACCTACCACATACAGGGGGCCAATTACCTCCTTGTGCCACACTACCTTAAGACTGTGTTGGTTTAGCTCTGAAGTTCTGTGAATTCTTGCCATTATACTCACCTTTGTTTCTGGGTGCAGGTGCACTAGCATATGATGGTGTAGGTCCCTTTTTCTTCTGAAAGGACAGACGATTCACACTACCCTTCTGCTGCCCAGACTCATTCCATGTCTTCGCTTTCTTATTTCTGAACTCTTTCCTGTCTCTCAGCTTCTCTTCCGATCCTCATCCTGCTGCACATAGACCATCAACCTCAAAATGTCCATGTCCCCAATAAGCATTGTTGGCCGGTCCTCTTTGCTTGATATGTGGGACAACCCATCAACAAACAGACTCATCATACTCCTCATATCCGCAACCATTTCTGAAGCATCGAGACAGTTGGATGAATTTCAACCCATACTCATTAACGATTAGAGAATCCTGCTTAAGTGTGAGGAACTCACGTACCTTGGCTTCTTTCAGTTCTCATGGAAAGAAATGCCCCAAGAAAGCCTCCTCAAAAAAGGCCCAACTCGCAGGTGGTGCATCCTCAGCTCTACCCCCTTTCCACTGGTCAAACCAAGTCCTAGTGACATTCTTAAGTTGATATGCAGCTAGCTAAACTCTCTCCGTATCAGCAACATGCATCACATTAAACACCTTTTTCAGTTCATCAACAAAGTTCTCCGGATCCTCAGAAGTGCTTGAACCAGTGAAACTTGGAGGATTCATCCTCAAGAACTCACGAATCCTTGAAGTGTCAGCCTCTTCTTGTCGAGCTCTTCTCTGCTGCCCAGCTTGGTTGGTCATAACTTGATTGAGCATCCTTATAGACTCTCTGAACTCAGCATTAGTAATTTCTCCTTGAGGTTGCACTTCAGGTGCATTGGGTAACTCTTGTTCCTCAACATTCCTCCTAGCTGGATGACCTCTGACTGCTCTTCGTGGAGGCATGATTATCTGAAACACGCGCGGGCACGAATTAGAAAGAAACTTTTTAGAGATAAACTCTAACGCACGAAATGAATATGAAAGAAGAGAAGGAATTCCAAAATGTTGCAGCCTCCTAATTATAGATGTGGCGCGCTTCACACTGATAACCATGACTCTACATACACAGCTTCATAGACTCCCTAGGACTCATGAAATCTATACTCTGATACCAAGTTTGTCACGCCCCGAGTCTACATCCTGGGCAGGACTGGCACTCGAAGACCATTGCTGGCCCCAAGTGAACCCTTGGCCTAGCTTACTAACTCAGTGGAAGACTTAAATCATCACATAAACATTTATGAAGAAACTAGAATGTTATAAAGGAACATTCAACTAGCTATTTAGGCAAACTCAAGTATTAACATAAGAAATGAAATGTAAAGACAATTGAATTAATTAACTGACTATATGTCTATGAAGCCTCTAAAACAACTAAGATGGATGTTGGGACAAACCCCACAACATCCGAATGAACCAAACTAGAAAGCAATGAAAATAGATCCTCCGGAATGCAAGGAGGCTCACCGACTGACTCTGAACTGCTCACTGGATCAACGGTGCACTGGAATGCCGATCCTAGTTACCTGTGTCTGCATCATAAGACGATGCAGGCCCACTGGCATCAGTACATTGAATGTACGAGTATGCGAGTTGGAAAGCTAAAACAACATAGACATGAAAAGGAATCTAAAGAAACTGAAGAACTTACCTGCCTCAACTCAACAACAAACAATACTGAACTCATTTTAATATAAAGCAATTTAAAACAAGTGCAATATAAAGAAAGGTTATTTAAAAACATGATGTCAACTTTGTGTGTATGCAAAGATACATATAACTCTGAGATGTATGTAAAAATATAATAAACTGATGTATATAAAAATACAATAACTTATGTGGGAGTTTCTCTAACTGACAACCATCACATAAGAGTTATAATGATGATACATCGATCTACCTCACACTGCCAGCGCATCCTATACCCGGCCAAAGGTATAGGACCTGAACTACTAAGTGGATCCACTAGTCTATTGTGAAAAGATTTCATCTAAAAAGTATGACCCTTTTCTACCCATGGTGGCTACATGGTTTTATGGAGACGTGAGTTATATGAACTCATGCTCGCCCCCAATTCGGTGCTCAATACTACTCCCAAAATATACTAGCTCTTATGTTTAAAAAAAAAAAATACTTCTTCTATGATTTGAGATTAGTGCTCAAAAACTTAGCTCAAAGACTATCTTGAAAATCAAATTTTCCCCTCTTGTTTAATTATGAAAGCATTTACTCTTTTCTGAAAACTAGCTCGAAGGCTCTTTGGAAATCGAGGTTTCCTTTCTTATTTAAATATGAAACAATTTAAACCCTTTGGGAATACATAGTCCCCATATACTTTTGAAGAAATGAACTTCAAGCTTTAATCTTTACTCTTTACTCAACTTGAACTTTAAGTCTTAAAACAAGGTTAAAAGCATTTGCAAATGACTTCTTGAAAAGACTCTGAGAGCCTCTTAGACTTGGCTCTTGACTTTCCTTGACTTAGATCCTAACTTTCCTTGAATTAGATTATGGATTCAAGGTTCATGATATCATGTTTATGGATGATTTCATTATGTTTAGATGTACCTTAGAGTGTTGGAATCAACTAGAAAACATAGGTACATTGCTAAGGAACAAGTACGAAAAGATGGGGGAAGAATGGGAAGAACTGGTGTCCCTAGTGCTCTGAGAGGCACGGGGGGCCAGCCCTCGACATTCAGAGAACAAGTTGGGGCGCTCTAGCTGGCGCGTCGCCCCAGAGCCCCACATTCAGGGACTGCTTTGGGGAACGCTGGCTGGCGCGACTTCCCACTCCCTTCCCCAGGTTTTTGACGACTTTTCTTCTCCGCTTTTCAACTCTAAACCCTCTAAACTTCAATGGTTCTTTTCCATAACACTTAGGATCATTTATCCCCTCAATACATGATAGATTCAAACATAAATTACATCCAGAAACATGAATCAAATCGCAAGAATCTTCAACAAAACAACCCACAAGAATTCAAACGAATTTCATCAAGAACTCAAAGGATTTACTTTCAAATCACACATATTTCGTTGAATTGAATCATGATTGGCGCATGGGTGAACTAACACAATGCTATGTGATCTCACATACCTTGTAGGGATCACCTCCGACGAAATCCGCAAGCCAAACTTCGACGATCTTGAACGAATCTTGCCCTTTCTTCTTCTTTCTCCTCTTTTCTCCTTTCTCCAAGCCCTAATGTAAATTCCAATTTTTCTCCAACTGAATAAATCTAATTTGACCCATATCAATCTCCTAAAAATGGATTAAAATAATCGGGAAAGGAAAAGACTAAAGCATCCTTTAAAAATCCGGATTGGACATTTCCTCATGTGAACAGCTCAACTTCCAAAGGGGATAACTTACTCATACAAACTCGGAATCACGCAAACTTGGCGGCGTTGGAAAGATAATTCCAAGGTATTTACAACCATATCTATAACTAAACCTAAATCATCCTGGGCTAGGAGTTATGGTCATTTGAAGTTGACCAGAAACTCACTTTAACTTACTTGAAATTTTTCAGATTTCCTTATACTTTCCGAAAATGAAAATTTCCAGATTTTAAACTTCTTTCAAGTTCTTTCTAGTTGCAAGATGTTACATCCATATTGTTATGTTGACCCTCGAGTCGAGTCGTTCATGCCCATAAATTCCGCATGAGCTTCATAAACCGAGTACCTTTGAGAGAAGAACATATTCAAGTTCTAAGTATTGAGTATTGAGTTCCTAACCCTTTTGAGATTATATTCCTAATCATGGAACTATTACATGTTACCCATGAAGTCCTTAAGTTGAGTAGTTCATGCCCATAATTCCGCATGAGCCATATGAGTCGAAAAATCTTGAGATGAGGAGAATCATTGAGTCCTTGAGTTGAGTTGTTCATGCCATAATTCTGATGAACCTTATGAGTTGAGCATTATTGTTTTGAGTAGTATCATTGAAGTTCTTGAGTTCTGAGTATCGAGTTCTTTGTGTGTATTAAAAACCTTGAATTGAGTCGTTCACGTCCATCATTCGGCATGAACCCTAATTTGAGAAGTCTTTTACAACTTTTTGAAACTTGTTTAAGACTTGAGCACTTGAGTTGAGAAAGAGTAGAATCGAGTTCACTTTTTTAAAATGATAAATGGGAACTAAGTATTCCCAAAAATAAATGTTTTCACATTTAAGAGAGGAGGAAACTGAGATTTCCAAAAGAATTTTGACCAGTTGAGTAACATCTCTTCTTAGAGAAATATTTTGAGTAATAATCTCAAACCACAAAAAGAGTAATGTTTTTTAAAAAATATGAGCTAAGTATATTTTGGGAGTACTATTGAGCACCGATATGGGGACGAGTTCAGATAACTCAAGTCTCCATAAACCATGTAGCCGACGTGGGTAGAAAGTGTCATACTTGTTAGATGATTTCTTAATGCTTTTTAGCATAGACTAGTGGATCCACTTAGTTGAGAGGTCTTATATCGTGGCAAAGTATAAGATAGTTCTGGCAGCGTGGGCGAGACTGTATCATCACATAACTCATAGTGATGGTTGTCGATTAGAAAAACTCCCACAGAGTTATATTATATTTTATTATATATAAATTGAGTTGTTATTGTATTCTTCAATACATTGAGTTGTTTTCTACTGTTTTTAAAAGTGTTCCATATATTGCATCTTTTATTGTTGCTTATCATTAAGTATCTTGAATTGAGTATCTTGAGTTGAAATGTGCTTCATTGAGTCGAGTAACTTATTGTTGAGTTGAGCCCTATTTCACTGAGTTGAGTATATTATCCTTGAGTACTTCTGATTTGAATAAGTTTGAGTAGTTTTGAGTATCCTTGAGTATTCCTTGAGTTGAGTAAGTTTGAGAAGAGGTAAGTATGTTTCTTTGCTACTAGTTCAAGCTTATGTTTATGCTTTAGATTTCCCCTTACATGCTCGTGCATTCCATGTACTGAGCCATTTGGCCTGCATCATTTCATGATGCAGATACAGGTATTCAGAGTCATCAACAGGAGCTTTGTTGATACCACTTGGAGTTCAAGTTAGCTATGGTGAGCCTTCTTGCTTCCGAAGGATTTCATTTACCTTTCAGTTATATCAGTTGTTAGGATGTCATGGGTTTTGTTCCGACTTTCATCTTTGTCATTTAGAGGCTTCATAGATAAACAATAGATTTTCAAAAGTCTGTTCATTTATTTTGTTAAATGTTTTAAGGACTTAAGTTGCCTATTTTATGGCGAGTTGAATATATTATTTTTATTTTGAGTTGTTCATTTGAGTTAAAGATTTGTAAAGTTGAGTTTATTGAATTTTATTTTAGTTTTTAAGCTTTTGCATGCTTAAGTTAGTCTTCCGCTTGTAGTCATCCAGGATGAGGGTTCGCTTGGGGACCAACAATTGTTCTTGAGTGTCGGCCACATCCAGGGTGTAGACTCGGGTCGTGAAAAGAATAACTAATTCAAATATAACTAATACAAGCATTATTTGAATATACACTCTACCAAACGAATCCTTAAAGAATTGTCAAAAAATCAGATGTCACTGTTGAAAAGTAACAATATGAACTTTTGTTACCTTTGTAAAACTTGAATATCTAAATATTTACTAGTTGACAAAATATATAGACCTTTTATACAATCGATACATCTCTATGTGTGTGGTGTATGTATGACCAATGAGATTTACACTCTGACATTAGTAAGGTATATTCGTGTTTATATATATGTTAAAGAATTATCAATACTGCACCTACTAGAATATGATACTTATATATAGACCATAACTAGTAGAATTTAAAAAAGACAATAATTAATTACTAATAAATTATATTTTTTAAATTTATCCAATTAAATTAGTTTAAATAAGTCATTGATTATGTAAGGGTCCACATAAATTGGGGGCGGTGATCAGAGATGTATGAGGAAGAGTTGTGGTTATACAATCAACATCCTTAGAACAATGTTTGAGAAAGTATAAGTATATTGTGAGGATTTTTGTTCAACCACAACTCTTTCCACACATTGTTGATTACCACCCCCAATTTATGTAGGCTCATACATGATCATATGCTTATGTTTTCTCAAACAAGTGACATCCTCACAACATACTTATGCTTTCTTGTTGATTGTATAACCACAATTCTTTCTCATACATCTCTGATCACCACCCCCAATTTATGTAGACCCTTACATAATAACATGAATTGTTTAAACTAATTTAATTGGATAAATTTCAAAAATATAATTTATTATTAATTAATGGCTGTCTTTTTCAAAGTTTACTAGTTATGGTCTATATATAAGTATCATATTCTAGTGGGTGTCGATAATTCTTTAACATAGATATAAACCCGAATATACCTTACTAATGTCAGAGTGCCAGATCTGTTTTTTTGGCTTATAGGAACCCGAAAATAATGTAGGTCTCGATTTAATTAATACATGTTTTTTCGCAACCTATGGCAAGCTGAACTCATAGAGACTTGGTCTTCTCTTTTCCAAAAATATTCTCATAATCCAATTTTAATTTATTGGTGCACTCGTTTTGACATGCCTTGATGTTGACAGTTCACAACAAAGAATTAGTAGTATGGATATAAACTATGGATATAATATACTCAACTACATACCATTATTCTATAAACAATTCTAAGTGATTGGCACGTTTCTTTTCCATATTACTGAAGAATTGATGAGGACTTAATTAATTGCTCCAATATTATTTCAGAATATTAAATAATCAAAGATGAAAGTGAAGTATTTTCAAACAAATCAAAACAAGAGAGGGATTGAATTCCTAAAATTTGATAAATTTCAATTTTAGTACTTATTGATTAAGAATATCAGTCAATTACTTGAAATGTGTAATTGTGCAATTTTGATCTCTTTGCATATAATACTCACAAAGTTTCAAAATTATTAACCACTCCACAATTCAGTTATCAATGTGTTATGTTAAGTTTATAAGTATATTTATCATTCCACATTTTAGGTTAATACAACACTAACAACATATCGAGTATACTAACAAGTGAAGTTTAGGAAAAAAATAGAATGTATGCAGATTTTAATTCTACCTCTACAAAAATTCCAAACATAACATATTTTCAGCCTAAAAGGACAAAGGTTAAATATGTTGAATCATATATCACAAGGATCAAAATTAAAATTTATGAAATATTGAGGGACCAAAAGTACTAGTCTCCCTACTCTATATATACCATATGATATAACACTTCATTTCAATACAATGGATCATATTGCTAGGGGAAGAAATGCAACAAAAGCTACTAATCAAGCTCAAAGCCAAGCACCAAATACAATTGATAATAATGCAAGAGGGCAATCTATGTTAGAAGCGATGGGAAAACTTGTTGACAAATACAAAGAAAGACTTCAACATCTTCAAAACACTATTTTTCAACTTGCAAATTACTATTTTGTGTTCCAAGGTGTTATCTTAGCTTCAATATCCCATTCTTCATCCCTCAATTGTTCCAATAGATGGTTCCTTTTTAGCCTCTCTCTATTTGCTGCCATTATCAATCTTTATGCAATATTTTCCATGGGGAGAAAGTATATAGTCACTTTAAGACATTATGATATAGCTTGGAAAGAATATAATGACCTTGTGTTTGAGTTATCCCCTAGAACCCAATTACCAAATGAAACTACACAAATTGGAACATCACTTATTCATCTTATAAGAAATTCCCCATTAAGTCATTGGATCGAGATAACCCCTCGAAATCGACCAAATGAGCAAAGAGTACAAAACTCATACGCGTCATCATCAAATTTAAGTTCTGGATCCATCTCTATCCAAACTCCTCAACCGGCACGATCTTCTCCACATCAACGTGTAGGTGATCAAATGACTAATGAAGAACAAGTACATTTGAATCAACAATGGGAAGATCTTTATACAAAGATTAAGCGTGGCATTTGTTTGACTATTTGCTTAGTTCTACTTGGAGCTTTTGCGGGCATTATATTGCATGGATGTTGGAGTATTTTGTGCAAAAATGATGATAAATGCAGCCTTAGTCAATCAAATTCTAATTGTATTAAACTTTGTGATATTTCAAAGTGTATGACGGTTTGTAGTGAATTCTGAATTTACCAAGTCATTTGGGAGCATAAATTATACTCTCTTCGTCCGAATTTATGTGGCACCTTTCAGATTTCGAGATTCAAACAAATCTTTCTTTTACAGTAAATTTTTCATATATCTTTTAATTATTTTGAATTGTCAATTATTGTAACTTATAGTACTTATACATAGTTTAAAAATATATAAATTTCATTTCAAAAAAATTGAAGATTTCATGTACAAATTCTCGGTCAACCTTAAACTGTTTGACGTTCGAAAAACGAAAAGTGTCACGAGAGTACTGTATTACCATTATCTGTATGAATAGTTTATGATAACATACATATAAATATATGTACATATAATACCTTGTTGATGATGTTTATGATAAACGTATCTGATTTATTCGTAATTTGATTTACTATATTACGGAGTCATTTGGGAGCATATATTATACTCTCTTCGTCTGAATTTATGTGGCACCTTTCAGATTTCGAGATTCAAACAAATCTTTCTTTTACAGTAAATTTTTCATATATCTTTTAATTATTTTGAATTGTCAATTATTATAACTTATAGTACTTATACATAGTTTAAAAATATATAAATTTCATTTCAAAAAAATTGAAGATTTCATGTGCAAATTCTCGGTCAACCTTAAATTGTTTGACGTTCGAAAAACGAAAAGTCACGAGAGTACTGTATTACCATTATTTGTATGAATAGTTTATGATAACATACGTATAAATATATGTACATATAATACCTTGTTGATGATGTTTATGATAAACGTATCTGATTTATTCCTAATTTGATTTACTATATTAATTAGTTTAGATTGGATCGAAGAGGAGCTAGATTTTTGAACTTAGAATGGGGTGGGTTATGATTATTTCTATTTCAACAATTGTGGGAGAGAATATTTTTAGCGTTTATTTGGGTTGGTATGAATTATAATATACGAGGAGAATATATTTCTAAATAGAAAACAGGGAGGGTTTGGTTTAGAATTCCAACTACGTGGATAAGCAAATATATATTAGTTAATTAGCTAACATAGCTATAGTTTGAATTCACTACGGCTCACAACTTAATTTTAGCTATATTTTCGTCGCTTCTCTCCTCCTTTTAAACATATACAAATACAAATTATCAAATACAAATCATATATAAAAATATGCAATTATATGACAGATATACAAATACAATTAACCTCTCTCCACTCTCTGCCCTCTCTCACTCACTTCTCTCCTTTCTCTCGCCTCTCTCCTCTCTCTCAATCTCGCTCGACAGATATACAAATACATATGTATATCAGTTACGTATATACAATTTATCTGACAGATATACATATAGAGTTCACCTCTCTCCACTCACTGCCCTCTCTCCTCCCTCTCCCAATTTTGTACTCGCCAAATATATAAATACATATGTATATCAGTTACATATATATAATTATTTTTGATAGATATACATATACAATTCGCCTCTCTCCTCTCTGCCCTCTCTCGCTCGCCTCTCTCCCCCCTCTCACAATCTCACTCGCCTCTCTCCTCCCTCTAACATGTAGCTACGAATCATAATTAAGCTATTTTTGAGTGGCTATATGTGTAAATTCCCCTTCTTTTTAATTTATGGATTGGAGTATACTATAAAATGTAAATTTTAAAATATTGCTAAAAAATTGTAATTTTCCCTTGAAGGTTGTATAGTTGTGTAATTTCTGAGATGATTAATGCTTTTATCTGTTTCTACTTATTGAAGGTCTAAATTCAAATAGTTTTATATTTAGTTCAAATAAATTTATTTATTTATTAATTATAATCACTTCTTTGTTTTTCGTTAGGATGAATAATCATTTAGAACATTGGGTAGATTTTTAAGATCATTTATAATTTGAAAGTTAAATATTTAAGAAAGCTCACAATGCTGGTAAGCAATATGTGATATAGTAAAAAACTAATCCTATTACTGCAATTCATTCATCTTCAAATCATAAAGCTACTAATCCTATTACTGCATTTATTTTCAAAAATTGTCGACCTATTATATGATGGGAGATATGAAAAACAAGATACAATAATTAGTATGGAGTAGAAAAAATATCACTCTATACATCAAAGTCTAAATTGCATATGCTAATTAGGAATAAACACTAATTATAAACTTGTCACCTTCAAAACTCAATACTTAAGACTTGTGTAAGGTTTTAAAATTTTGAGGTTTTTTTGTCACCCTTAATTCATTCACCCCTTTTAATTAAGTTGAAGTAAACTACTCCCTCGGTTACAAAATAAGTGTTATTTTAGCTTGGACACACCCCATAAAAAGCAATTCATTCTCTAAAAAGTAAGAAGGTGTTTTTGTTAACTAACTCGTAATCAGAGAAAAGTTAATTAATGGTTCTTGATCACGTAAACAAGAATAATTTCTTTTTGAAACCCTAAACACTACTCATATTGAAACAAAATAAACAAACTAAAGCACCAAGTATTTTAAAAAGGATAGAGTATATATCTAATTTTTTGCCTTTTTAGAAACCCAAAAATAATGTAGGCATTTAATTATTCTAGTAACACGTTAGGTTTCGACTAAATTAATACAGGTTTTTTCTCAGAAGCTAGTTGAACTCTTGGAGACTCTGTCTCCTCTTATATATATATATATATATTATTGGTGAAGGAACTTGTTTTGACATTCCTTTGATGTTGAATCTTCACAACAAAGAATTAGTAATACTAACTACCAAGTAATCGGGGGATATAATTATATTAGTTGAGAATATATTTCAACTACCACTATTGTACAAACAATTCTAAATGATGGGCAAGTTTCTTTTCAATATTGCTCAAGAATGAGGACCTAATTGCTCCAACTTATTTTAATGATGATTAATTAATAATTAATCAAGATGAAGGTGAAGTATTTCATAATAATTAAAAGAAGAGCGGAATTAAATCCCTAAAATTTGATAAATTTCAATTTTAGTCCTTATCTGATTAAGAATATATCCAACTTTCAATTATTTGAAATGTACAATTTTGATCCCTTTAATTACTTATAAATATTCATAAATTTTTAGAATTATTAACCAACTCCACCATTCAGTTACCTATATGTTATGTTAAACATATATTTGTTACTCCATATTTTAGCTAGGGTACAATATGTTATTGTAATAATAAGTACTGAGGTCTAGGAGGATTGAGTGGACGAGACCTTACCCCTACCTCTAGAAGACGTCCAA
>JAJOOO010002222.1:0-31116 GCA_029582685.1 Solanum piurae
TTTTTATATAACGACTATTGAGTTAAATATTTGCTATTGACAATATTCTTCCATATTCTCTGTGGGATCGACCCCGACTCATAGTTGGGTAAATATATTGCATACGATCGTTTATATTTCTTTTCAAGAAGTATATTTGAACGTTATCAGCTACATACTCTGCTTCAGTTGTAGAGAGAGAGCCACTGAATTTTGTTTCTTGGTTCCCCAGGATATGAGTGAGGATCCCAGAAAGTGAGTCATTCCTGAAGTGCTCTTTCTATAAACTTAATACCCTGCATAATCTGCATTTGAATATCCTACCAGTTTAAAGGAGTCTTCTACTGGATATAATAGAACGGGGTCCGCTGTCTTCTTTAAATACCTTAGAATCCGCTTGGCAGCTTTCAAATGTGACTCTTTGGGACAAGCTTGAAATCTAGCACACATGCCCACACTAAACACAATATCAGGTCTACTTGTTGTCAAGTATAAAATGATCCAATAATACCTCTATACATAGTTTCATTCACCATAGGACCAGAATCATCCACACCCAACTTTGAGTTTGTACCCTTGGGAGTTTCAATAGGCTTGGCACCCATCATGTGAAATTTCTTTAGCAACTCATTTATGTACTTCTCTTGACAAATTGAGGTACCACTTGAAGTTTGCTTGATCTGCAAACCTAAGAAAAATCTCAACTCTCCCATCATACTCATTTCAAATTCACTTCCCATCAGTGAGGAAAATTCCTCACACAAGACCTCAGAAGTTGCTCCAAAGATAATATCATCAACATACACCTGAATGATGAGCAATTATTTGCCTCTTGTCTCCAAGAAGAAAGTATTGTCTATTTTTCCTCTTTTGAATCCATTTTACAGAAGAAATTTAAATAGCCTTTCATACCAATCTCTAGGAGCCTATTTCAGTCCATAGAGAGCCTTGTCCAATTTAAGCGCATGATTTAGATAATAAACATGCTCAAAACCAGGGGGGTTGCTTTACATATACCCCTTCCTTCAAGTAGCCATTCAAGAATGCACTTTTTATATCCATTTGGAACAACTTAAATTCCATGAAAGCTGCAAAAACAATCAGAATTCTGATAGATTCCATTCTAGTCATAGGAGCAAATGTTTCTTCATAGTCAATGCCTTCTTCTTGATTATATCCATGAACCACCAGCCTTGATTTGTTTCTTGTGATGATACCATTTTCATCAAGCCTGTTTCTGTCCCATCTGGTCCCTATTACAGTTCTATTAGGGGGTCGAGGTACCAGGTGCCACACTTTACTCCGTTCAAATTAATGAAGTTCTTCTTGAATGGAATTTACCCAATCAACATCTTTCAAAGCTTCCTTAATATTTTTGGGCTCAACATTAGATATGAATGCTTAGAATGCCATAAGATTTCTAGTTTTGGACCTGGTATGCATTCCTAAATTCAAGGGACAAATGAGATTATCAAGAGGATGAGACGACTGGTGTTTCCACCCTGACTTAGAATTCAAAGGTTGAGGGTGATCAGCTTGCTCCTCTTCATCTTCAGAATCACCATTCTTGGGTTGAGGTGCATTCTTAGTTTCAGCATTGTCAAATAAACTAGGTCCCTTTTCACTCATCATCTTCATTGGCTTCTCAGTTGGAACAAGTCCAACACTATTAGGATTTTGACTTCCTTCAGCTTGTGACTCATTTAACCCATCTCTTTGAATATGAAGAAGTTCTTCCAACTCATCATCATCCTTGTTCTTTAGATCTATGAGATCACCAGTTTCATCAAAGATCACATGAACACTTTCTTCGATGCACAATGTTCTGTTAGTGTAAACTCTGTAAGCTTTACTTGAAGAGGAATAACCTACAAACACTCCTTCATCACTTCTAGGATCAAATTTTCCTAGATCATCTTTCCCATTGTTCAACACAAAACATTTGCACCCAAAAGCCCTCTTAGATAATTCAATTTAGGCTTTCTGTTGTGGAGTAATTCATAAGGAGTTTTGTTCAATAAGGACCTGATCAAACACCTGTTGGTCACATAACAAGCTGTGTTAACTGCTTCATCCCAGAAGTTCTTAGGAAGATTAGAATCTATAAGCATGGTTCTGGAAATATTGACCATAGTTCAATTTCTCCTTTCAACAACACCATTTTGTTGAGGTGTTCTAGGAGCTGAAAAGTTGTGATAAATCCCATTTTCAGCATAGAAATTGTCAACCTTGGCATTTTCAAACTCAGTCCCATGATCAGACCTGATCCTTGCAATCTTGTGGTTCAACTTTGTCTAAATCATTTTGACAAAAATCAGCAGCACATCATACGTCTCATTCTTGGACTTCAGAAACATAGTCCAAGTAAACCTGGAATAGTCATCCATAATAACCAAAACAATACTTTTTTCCACCTCTACTTTGAATTTTCACAGGACCATGCACACAGATCCATGTGAATTAACTCAAGAGATCTTGATGTACTCACTTGCTTCTTTGAGTTGAACGAAGATCTGATATGTTTTCCTTTGACACATGCATCACACACCTTGTCATCACTGAATCTCAACTTTGGTAATCCACGAACCAGGTCCCTGGATACAAGTTTGTTTAACAGACAAGAGCTCACATGACCAAGTCTTCTATTTCACAAGTTGGCATTTTCACTTTGGCACTCACACAAGTTAGATCATCTCCTTGAGTAGTATCCAGGTCAGCCATATACATATTCTTGCACCTTCTATCCGTTAGAATAATTTCTTTTGTTGACAAGTTAGTAACAATGCACTTTTCTGATAAAAATGTGACCTCATTGCCTTTATCACATATTTGAGACACACTAAGAAGACTATATTTCAGACCATTTACATAGTAAACGTTCTTAATAGAGTGTTCAATAGATTTTCCAATTCTTCCAACACCGAGAATATACCCATTATTTCCATTACCAAAAGAGACACCTCCTCCTTGAAGTGCCTTGAGTGAGAGGAAGTTTTCAATCTTTCCAGTCATATGCTTTGAACATTCACTGTCCATGAACCAGCACTGACTTATACTTCCTCCACTCTCCTGCAACAAAGATTACTTGTTAGACTTGGCAACCCATTTCAGTCTGAGTCCCCAGTAAGTAGATAAAGGCATAATAAGAGAAATTCTTATCCAATGAGGCAGAATAGTCTTTCTCATGTTAGAAGATCTAGAATTGGGAGCAGGTCACTTGTTCTGTGTGACTTTTTGTCTGGAGTAGACAGAAAGTTTCTTGAGATTCTTTCAGAGCTGGACAATCCTACTTCAGATGACCATTTCGACCACAATGAAATCACAACAGATTGTCAGACACAGACACATACTTGCTATGAGGATTGTAGGGAGGACTTTTGTTCAAGCTTTCTAAACCCTTCCCATTATTTTGACCCTGACTGGTAATATTGGAAAGTACTTTTGAGGAGTTAGTCCATTTCAGAGAATTTTTTAGTTCTTGTTTGAGACAGACCATGTCCCTTTCTATCTGATCATTTCTTTCCAAGGCCATTGCAAGTTTTGTTTCAGCAATATTCAAGATAGTTTCTAGCTCTATTTGCAAGCTACTAGCCTCTCCCTTTCCTCTGCCACATTTCTCACTTAACATTTTTTATTTTTCCCTTAGTTCTAGATTTTCAGTTTCTAGAACTGTCAATTGTTCTTCCACAATAAACATATGGTCAACAAAGGCTTCCTTTTCTTCATGAAGAATATCTAAGTTATTGTTCATCAAATCCTTTTCAGTTGTTAACTCAGTGATAGAGTCAATCAATATAGTTGCTAGATTCCTCAACCTCTTAACAGAGTAAACATGAAAGTTTTGTTTGAGATCAGAAAGGGTTACCTCTTCTTCAGCTTCTTCATCAACAGATTTTTCCATGAAAGCAAACATGGCATCAAACACATCTTCATCATCTTTAACTGTAAGCATGAATGCATCTTTAGGATGTTCTAAATTTTCTGAGTCACCTGAGGAATCACCCCAGACAGTAAGAGCCTTCTTCACAACATAGTCAGCAACAACTTTTCTTACTTTCTTATCAGGGATCGGGTTGCTTCTCTTGTCCTTATCACTTCCAGGACTTGGGTAGTCTTTGTGTTCGACCATATGCATGGGGCAGTATCTGATGAAGTGCCTTGGCTTTCCACACTTGTGGCATAAGTTATTTGCATTTGCAGCCCTACTGGATTTCCCTCCTTTTTGAAAACCTCCATGTTTCCTCACTATTTTCTGAAATCTCCTGGTGAGGTATGCCATATCATTCTCTTCATCGGAAGTGTCACCTTATGTCACCTTAAAAGCTAGTGACTTATCCTTCTTCACCTCCTTCTTTGACGCTTCCTGATATTGTTCATCTCATGCATTTGAAGATTTCCAATCAGAGCATCCATTGTCAGCACCTTTATGTCCTTAGCTTTAGTAATAACATCGACCTTACTTTCCCATGACGTAGAAAGGATTTGAAGAATCTTCTTGCCTTGTTTACTTGGGTGAACAGGCTCTCCCAAGCAGCGTAGCTCATTAGTGATGGAGGAGAATCTAGTATGCATGCATGTTTCTCCCTCCTTCATAGTGAAGTTCTCATACTGGGTAGTCAACATATCTACCTTTGACTCCTTCACTTGCTCTGTTCCCTCATGAGCAGTCTTGAGGCAGTCCCAAATATCTTTTGCTGATTCATATGTAGAAATGTGATTGTACTCCTCAACACCTATACCGCACACCAACAGTTTCTTACCTTTGTAATTTTTTTCAATCTTCTTCCTATTAGATTCATTGTACTGTTGTCGAGTCTTTGGAATGACCCTAGTGATTTCTCTATCATTCACTTCAATTGTAGGAACCAAGGGGCCATCCAGAACTACGTCCCATAACTCACTTTCCTCGTCCATTAAAAAGTCGTACATCCTCATTTTCCACCAACTGTAAAATTGGACATTGAAACGAGGTAACCTGGTCGATGATTTTCCTTCTTCTAGGTTAAGCAGAGCAGCCATCTTTCCACAGGAATCTCTCTTGGTGTTAACCAGCTAGAGAGAATCTGTTTTGATACCAATTGTTAAGCTGTAAGAGTCCACTATCTGTCAATCGACCAGGTCCCTTGACACAACAAGAACAACACAAGCAATAAAGTAAACAACACAAGCAGTTTACGTGGAAAGCCCCTTGCTCAAGGGAGGTGGGAACCATGACCTGTAATAAGAAGATTTCAACCCAACTCCATTTAAATCTAAAAGGATCGATGATTTAGATTACAAACCCTTGCAACCTAGGAATTTAACTCTAAATCCCTTTCCCCTCAATGTAGCAACTCTACCACAAAGAAATAACTAAGAAATAACTTTATTGCCCACTAAACCACCTAACTATAGATGATATAGACTTCAACTCTTACTAAGCAACAACTCTGTTGCCCAGCAAACCAATTAACTCTAATTGATTTAGACTTTTGCACTGAAATGAGACACTAATATAATTCCTTTATAGCACAGGAATAGATCTACAATGATAAGCACTGAAATATAAACCCTAAGACAACTAAGACGCTAACAGCTCTATCAGGTTCCTGTTGTTCTTGAGGAAAATACTTCTAGAAATGATGATTTTTGATGTGTTCTTGAACTTTTTAGGAATGCAAAAACTTAGGTTGTGTCTATTGAGAAGAACCTTATAAATGATAGACACAACCTTAAAAGCCACGATATTGGCCAACGACCTTGCCACTTTGTACGAGAGCCGCGCACCAACTCCTGCAGACCTACAAGTGACAGAGGTTGCAGTGTACTTTATCCCACTGTCCGTTTCTCGCTTAGGAATCCCATTCCTATATTGGATCAGGTCCCTTGTTTGTCAAATCATCAAAACTAAAAATAACAGAAGCTAAGTTAATTGAACTATCTTGCTACTAATTTAAGTGCACTTTATTTTAAAGCACTATATTGCATTTTTTATCATATCGATTTTAAATCCAAATGGGATAAAAACTTTCAGCCCTATGAACTCACAATATATTATGAACTGACTCATTATCGGAGAAAGTACGTGAAAGATCAGGGAACTATACTACTAACTTCACCCAATCATATTTGCTAAACTTAAATGTAGTGAAATTGTTATAACTGTTGGATATTAATTACTAAGATCACAATTTCGTTAATAAACTATGTTAATTATTTACTTCACTTGAACTGGTTCCACGACCCAAGAGTACACCCTAGACGTAACACGGCATACTTGACCCCAAAGGGGTCTCGTACAAGCCCTTAGCATATCATAACATAACATATAAGAAATGATGCAGAATTTAAAACTTTTATCCATAAAATCGAAGTCTTTTATAAAAGCAAGCAGAAGTCTAACTTGTCTCAATTTAGCCATCTAATACAATCTTTGAATAAAAAATAGGGTCACAGACCTTCAACATAATCTGAACATAAAGTGAATAGAAAGAAACTACGAATGACTCATACGTCCTCGAATCTTGAGGACTCACCACAAGCTAGGACAATAGTCGAACCAAGCTTGAACCAATAGGGAATCACCTTAAGAACCGGAACCTACACTTTGTGAAAAAAGTTAGATAATATGAGTTACTACAAAACTGCACTAAGTATGATAGTCATGCATAAAATCATGCTAAAAGGACATTTTAGTTGAAAAAGCATGCATTTACCAAGTTTGAGAATCATCATGCATTTTTAGTGTAAAAGTCACAAGTCACGTGCATACTCAACATATAAATCATCATGTCATAATAGAACCATTTCATAAGTAACCCTAAGTTATACTTTCGCAATGCATAGATAAAGATCCCATAATCCCATCTATACTAAGTACCATTTTTAGTCCACCATTATCATACTTACCATTCTTTGATGAAATCCTTAGTTCATACTCATAAACAAAGAACATTCACATTTAATAAGTCATATCAAGGAAAGCAACATATAGCAACAATCCAAGTTAAGCATTCATCATTTCATAAGTCATTATACACTGAGGAACACACCATAACTACTCTCAAAGCCTACTTGTGCAATGCATGGATGAAGTCCCATACCCCCACCCACACTTTATAGAGCTTCTTGAGTAACCACAGTACATAACTCATATTCTTGTTCATGGTGGGAATAAGCCTTAACCGACATAGACCATGTGAGTAAATCATGGAATATGGTGTCATATCCCACACCGAAAAGATTTGGTCAACTTGCCTAAGGTAGAACCGGTAACATTTTAGCTTAGGTGGATCCGCTAGATAATAACCTATGTGGGAAAATATATATGGGATAAGGAGGTTGTTACTAGAAACCCGTCCATACATAGGGAGAGCTTCCATCCCACAATATCCACTCAGTGCTAAGCATTAAATTCCCATGGAGTAGTTAATTCTCTTTTAACATTATTACACATGAAAGGGATGCCATTGGCCTACCGATTTAAGTTACATCATTAGAATAGCTCATTGAATCCTCATGAAAGGGATACCATTGTTCTACCGATTCAAGGTTCATCATTATAATAGTTCATTGACTCTTCATGAAAGGTATATAATTGGTCTACCGATTCAAAACAAGTATTAGGATACTTCATTAGTCATTCATGAAAGGGATGCCATTGGCCTACCGATTCAAGGTTCATTAAGTCAACATAACTTTTAGTTACACAAGAAAGGGATGCCCTTAGCCTACCGATTCAAGTTGTATCAATCAAGATCAATTTTATTCACACATGAAAGGGATGCCATTGGCCTACCGATTCATTTAGGTGAGGAAAACCTTTCACATCATGTCATCATCATTCATAAGTGTATAATTAAGAAGAGCCTTTCAGCAATACCACAATTACATAATAGTCATAATCACTTTATTCTCAAGTATTCATAAAGCATGTACATAAACATCATGATCATTCAAAATTCTCATAATTTGCCCTTCAAGGACCATGGATCACATTCAATCAACACACCTAGAATTACTACATTAGGCATGTACAATAAGATGATTCAAGCAATCAATTCATATCATTCATAATTGTATAGCATTCTACAATCATCAATCAATACCAACACCTTAAGATCCAATTTGAGAAATCAGGGTAATTCATGAATTCCTAAGGAATTCACCATAAAAAAGTAATAAATCATCAATTTGATCATAACATAAAGCAATTAAACCATTAGAATCGTTTTTGAAGTGAATCCATGACTTGGAGTAAAACCCTAGTTTTTTGGGGGAAGTTACAAGTTCTGAAATTGTGTTTGGAGGGACTCTATGGATGAAAACTATCCACGGATCAAGGACTACCATACCTTATTGAATATTCACCACAAATTTGAGGAGAAAATATGGATCCTTCAACCCTAGCTTCACCCTTCTTCTTCCTTGGAATTCTAGAGATAGTTTAGTTGGAGAAAATTTGGTTATTGGTTTGGGTTTATGAGGTGTATGGGTTAGTTAATGACTTAGAAACTCTTAAATAGGTGTATTAAAACAATATAAAACGACCCTTCACTAAACTAACTTAATTAGGAATTACCTAAACTACCCCTCCCTTAATCGACTTGGGACAGTGTTACAGGCCCCCACTCACGACCCCCACCAACGGACTGTGGGTAGGACCACGACCCATCTTGGCTGGGCGTGGTTCGTAGTATGTGGCCTGTTTGGAGGAGGCTTGAGCTACGGAGCTCACCCATGAGGCGTGGATGGACCTACGCCCCGTAGGTCCCATCAGTGGTTCACTTCTTGGGGCAGTTTTGGGGTTAGGCTTTAGGGTACTTCTCAAGGGCCCTTGGTTGGTCCTTGGGGGGTCATACCTTGATGTTTAACCCCTTAAAACTTCATTCTAAGTTAGAGTAGGAAATTTTATTACTATAATACATACGACAAGCTCTAGTTAAGCCTACTAGTTTCTGGGTTGTTACATTATCTCCCCTTTGGGAACATTCGTCCTCGAATGACGATCTAAACACCTTACAAATTTTAAGACTCAAGACTAGCAGCCCATCATGTATGAAGCATCAAAATAATGTACAATTTAAAGGAGGAAACATCAACTCCATCTCAACATACTCAATGCAACACAAGGAAGTAGGAACTACATCTAACAACCCATTATGCACGAAAGCTCAACATTTCAAAATTCATAGGAGGAACTACCTTCTCCAACTCAAAGCAGGCTCAACATAATATCATGAAGAAAATTATGCAATTACTCTCAAAAGAACACTAAAGCATGTTTGACAATTCATCTCATGAAGCATATATGCAACTCATACTAAATGCACCACAACATAAGGAACATAAATCATGAAAACTCATCTTCTTACCAAATATGAATTTCATCATGAACATTCATAATATAAGGAGATCATGGAAACACATAAATCACACATGACTCCCAATCATGAAACAAGTCACAAGGAACTCTTTGTCTCAAGCTAGAATAGGAATAGAAGAAAGATATAAGGATATCAGGACTCTCAACAATCTTGTTTTCTAAGCATACCATCTCCCCCTTGGGAGTAAACCTCTACTAAGGCTAACATCAAAGTCTAACAAATAGCATAGGGATCTTAATAAAACATTTACATCTATAAGGAACTATCAACATACCAGTGCCTTCATCCAGAAAGGCTCATTTTTCCTCTCTAGATCGGAGTGCATAGAAGCTTCCATACTTTGGAGCATTTGGGATCCAGACCACTAAGAAAAGCTTTCTTGGTCTCTTTTCCTTTTACCGAGAGTGTAGGGCAATTTTTCACTTGATGATCACTCTTTCCACAATCATAGCAACTGTCTATATTGGCTAGGCACTTCTCATGGTGCTTCTTTCCATATTTGTTGCAAATAGGCTCAGGAAATGGAGACTCACTACCTTTATCTTGGTTAAACCTAGGAGTGTTGGGAGAACCTTGACCAGAATACCCTTGTTTAAACATTTGTCGACCTTGCCCATCGTATCTAGCATTAGAGAAATTCCCATCACTGGTTCTACCCCTTTTTACCTCCCTATTCTTTCTCTTGAGTTTGGACTCCTCAATTTGTTGTGCATACACCATAAGCCTAGAGATTTTCATGTTATCATGGATCATTGTCGTATGACATTCTTCTCCAACTAAGTCGGACACACCCATCACAAATCTACTCATCTCATCCCTCGGATCCGCCACCATAGATAGAGCATACTTGGATAGTTGGGTAAATTTCAAGGCATACTCTTGAACACTCATGCTATCTTGCCTAAGGTTAATGAATTCTTCCACCTTAGCTTCCCTCAATTCTCGAGGAAATAACCTATCAATAAAAGCTTTCTTAAACACCTCCCAATCAATGGGACCCACTTCTATCGGCTATTTATCTTCCATTAAGTATACCAAACTTGAGCAACATCCTTCAATTGGTAAGCGGCTAATTCCGCTTTTTCTACCAAAGTCACCCCATGGCATTAAGTATCTTGTAAACCTAATCCACAAATTCTTGAGGATCCTCTCCCACTTTGGAACCAAGAAACTCGGGAGGGTTCATTCTAACAAAATCCCTCAATTTAGAAGTTGTGGAATTCCCATTAGGGTTCACATGAGTCCCAACATATCTGTTGGTTTGGGCCATCATAGCTTGGGCTTGAGTTGTCACGGCTTGGGCCAACATTAGAATAGCCGACCTAACTTCCACATTTGACATAGCCGGAGGATTAATCTGAGATTGATTAGCTTGGGAAGCTTGATTCACTTGCGAAGCTTCTTCATTAACATTGTTACCCTCCATTTTCCTTGCGTTAGCCCTTCGTGTATTCATATCCTGAAGACACAAAAGACAATTTAGGAGATGGACTTTATAGAATTAAACTCTATGGCACGACTTAAGAATAATGAAAGAAGTGTAGTTTCCTAAGATCTTATAGCCTCTCATTCATAAATGTGGCGCGCTTCATACTCAGGAACAAGACTCTACTAGACGTGGCTTATGAGACATCATCCTAGAATCATTCTAAACCTTTTGCTCAGATACCAAGTTTTTCACGACCCAGGGGTACACCCTAGATGTAACACGACGTACTTGACCCTGAAGGGGTCTCATAAAAGCCCTTAGAAAATCATAACATAAGATATAAGAAATGATGCAGAATTTAAAACTTTTATCCATACAATCGAAGTATTTTATAAAACCAAGCGGAAGTCTAACTTGTCTCAATTTAGCCATCTAATACAATCTTTGAATAAAAAAAAGGGTCACAGACCTTCAACATAATTCAAACATAAAATGACTAGAAAGAAACTACTAATGACTCATACGTCCTCAAATCTTGAGGACTCACCACAAGCTAGGAGAATATTCGATCCAAGTTTGAACCAATAGAGAATCACCTTAAGAACTGGAAGCTACACTTTGTGAAAAATATAGGAAATATGGGTTAGTACAAAAATACAATAAGTATGATCGCCATGCATAAAATCATGTTAAAAAGGACATTTTAGTTGAAAAGCATGCATTAACTAAGTTTAAGAATCATCATGTATTTTTAGTGTAAAAAGCATAAGTCACATGCATACTCAACATATAAATCATCATGGTATAATATAACCATTTAATAAGTAACCCTAAGTTATACTTGTGCAATGCATAGATAAAGATCCCATAATCCCATATATACTAAGTACAACTTTTAGGCCACCATTATCATACTTACCATTCCTTGATGAAATCCTTAGTTCATACTCATAAATAAGGAACATTGTACATTTAATAAGTCATATCAACGAAAGCAACATATAGCAACAATCAAAGTTAAGCATTCATCATTTCATAAGCCATTATACATTGAGGAACACACCATAACTACTCTCAAAGCCTACTTGTGCAATGCATGGATGAAGTCTCATACCCCCACCCACACTTCATAGAGCTTCTTCAGTAACCATAGTGCATAACTCACATTCTTGTTCATGGTGGGAATAAGACTTAACCAACATAGATGATGTGAGCAAATCAAGGAATCTGGTGTCATGTCCCACACCGAAAAGAGTTGGTCTACTTGCCTATGGTAGAACCGGTAACATTTTAGCTTAGGTGGATCCACTAGCTAATAACCTATTTGGACACATAGTTATGAGATAAGGAGGTTGTTACTAGAATCCCGGCCATACATAGGGAAAACTTCCACCCCACAATATCCACTCGGTGCTAAGCATTAAATTCCCATGGAGTAGTTAATTATGTTTTAAAATTATTTCACATAAAAGGGATGTCATTGGCCTACCGATTCAAGGTACATCATTAGAATAGCTCATTGAATCCTCATGAAAGGGATACCATTGGTCTACCGATTCAAGGTTCATCACTATAATAGTTCATTGACTCACCATGAAAGGGATACCATTGGTCTACCGATTCAAGACAAGCCTTAGGATACTTCATTAGTCATTCATGAAAGGGATGTCATTGGCCTAATTATTCAAGGTTCATTAAGTCAAGATAACTTTTAGTTACACAATAAAGGAATGCCATTTGCCTACCGATTCAAGGTGTATTAATCAAGATCACTTTTATTCACACATGAAAGGGATGCCATTGGCCTACCGATTCATTTAGTGAGGAAAGCCTTCCACATCATGTCATCATCATTCATAAGTGGATAATTGAGAATATCCTTTCAACAACACCACAATTACATGATAGTCATAATCACTTTATTCTCAAGTATTCATAAAGCATGTTGATGAGTCCACAAATTGGACTCATTTAGGGCTATATTTTGATAAAATTAGTGTCCTCAAATGCATGTTTTGTCTCAATATCTGATGAAAACCCTTAAGTTTCAGATATTTTAAGCTTTAGGGAAAGTATGGACACTACTTAGGAAAAAGGAACAAAGGCACCTTAAAAGAACGAAGTAGTAAAGATCTGTGGATCACCGAACCCATTCGGTGAATCGCCAAAAGATCTTAGTCTCGCCTTTTGCTCCAGTATGCTGAGCCCTGAAGGAAAGGATCAAATTGGCTGTGAAAATGAGTAGTCGGCGTATCGCCGGGCAGTTCTGCGAAGCAGTACTATGTCATCCAATGATCCAAAACATGACTATGTTGAAGGCTAATGCAAGACAGTGATGAACTACACCAAAGGGCGAATCGCCAAGTTGATCAGCGATTTCGACTAATGTCGCCGAGTGATCCGCTGTAGCACAAATTTTTGAAAACTATAAATACTCGTTGAGAATTATTATTTTAGTATCGAATTTTTAGCCTTGAATAGTAATGTTTCATACTTGGCTTCTATTTTTGAGTTCTAAGTTTGGAGAGGGTTATGAAGGACTTGAAAGTTCAGAGGGTTTCAACTCCAAGATTTTGGACTTGGGTCTTGTGGATTCTTCACTCTTGACTTGTTTTGAGACTTAAATCTTCATACCCATCTTAATGCAAACTCATTTTGGTATAAATTTCTATCTCTTTAGCATGTGTAGCTAAAACCCCAATTCTTCGGGTGTAATTTTGTGAATATGGGTTAGATTTGTTGTTGGGTCTTGCTTGTTGGTGGTTTATTGTTTTTTTGATGTGATTTCATTTAGTAGTTGTGGTGGAACTTAATAAAATTGTAGTTGCAAATACGATTTCACCTTTGTGTTTTCGACCTACTCGAGAAAAAGGATGTAAAACTAAGACTAATAAATTGATGGCCAGTGCGAGTGGGTCGGCATGAGGCTCAGCTCAAGAGAGTGAACCCTAGTCCCTTTTCCACACACTCAGCTCGAGAGAGTGAGTGGGTTAAGACGGAAGTTGTTCTTCATGCAGCAAGTGGGTGTCCGAGAGGAACCTGCTTGAAATGGGGTAAGTTGCTCGAGAGAGAGCTTATCCCCTTTAAAGTCTAGCCTAGTCACAAATATTCAATGAATTCACTGCCAAAAGCATGTACCCAATGATTTAGTCTATCCCGTATTCCTATCACATCCCAAAAATCCCATCTCCATATTAGTAACTTTCTTTATTTTCACTATTTTTACTGATTTTTGGTTACTTGTGACAACCCCAATTGTTAATTGACACTTTTGTGTCACCCCTTTATTTAATATGTTTTTATTTGACAATGTTTTTAGCTATGACTAATTAGAACTAAATTTTATTCTTCTATTAATTCTCAAAACCACTCCCTGTGGGAACGATCCCAACCCTTGGTTGGGTTATTATACTATTGTATAATCATAGACACTTGGATTGGAAGTTGTGTCTTGATTACGCACACATCACATGTACATAAACATCATGATCATACAAAATTCTCATAATTTTCCCTTCAAGGACCATGGATCATATTCAATCAACACACCTAGAGTCACTACATTAGGCATGGATAATAACATGATTCAAGTAATCAATTCATAACATTCCTAATTCTATAACACTCTACAATCATCAATCAATACCCACACTTTAGGATCTAATTTGAGAAATTAGGGTAATTCATGGATTCTTGAGGAATTCACCATAAAAACAGTAATAAATCATCAATTTGATCATAACATAAAGAAATTAAACCATTAGAACTATTTTTGAAGTGAATCCATGACATGGAGTAAAACCGTAGTTTTTTGGGGGAAGTTAGAAGTTTTGAAATTGGGTTTGGAGGGACTCCATGGATGAAAACTATCCATGGATCAAGGACTACCATACCTTATTGAAGATTCACCACGAATTTGAGGAGAAAAGATGGATCCGTCAACCCTAGCTTCACCCTTCTTCTTCTTCTTCTTTGGAATTCTAGAGAGAGTTTAGTTGGGGAAAAGTTGGTTATGGGTTTGGGTTTATGAGGTGTATGGGCTAGTTAATGACTTAGAAACTCTTAAATAGGTTTATTAAAACAATTATAAACAACCATTCACTAAACTAACTTAATTAGGAATTACCTAAACTACCCTTCCCTTAACCGACTTGGGACAGTGTTGCAGGTCCCCACTCACGACCCCCACCTATGGACCGTGGGTGGGACAATGGACCATCCTGGTTGGGCGTGGTTAGTGGTCTGTGGCCTGTTGGGAGGGGGATTGAGCTACGGAGCTCACCCACGAGGTGTGGATGGACCTACGCCCCGTAGGTCCCATCTGTGGTTCACTTCTTGGGGCAGTTTTGGGGTTAGGCTTTTGGGTCCTCCTCAAGGGCCCTTGGTTGGTCCTTGGGGGGTCATACCTTGACGTTTAACCCCTAAACCCTTCATTCAAAGTTCTAGAAAGAAATTTTACGACTCTAATACATATGACAAGCTCTAGTTAAGCCTACTAGTTTCCGGGTTGTTACAATTGGATAATACATTTTACTAACATCACAAGAGATAAATGTGTAAAAATCATGAAGGCCCAACAAAAAGATATGGAGTAATATTATTAGTTACATGTTTGTGACTAATCAATTTGAAATAAATATATAAACTGAATGTATCTAATTAAATTTCGACCATTTTTTTCATAGATTCGGATGAATTAGTGATGATATGATCATCCATAAAAAAATCTACTATATTTTCTTGTGTGAAATTAGTTATTTCGCTCTTACTTTATGATTATATATATATATATACCGAATTTACCGAATGTTTGGAAATATATATATATATATATATATATATATGTGTATTTCCTAACTCAACATACATAAGAGTTTACTATTTTCTTGTTCAAAATTATGTTTAAACCAATATGCCTAAAATCTTTCGTATTAAATTTGGTAGTAGGCATTGACTTTGAAGAACTATCACCCTTACTAAGGTCAGAACTTTAACTTTTTTCCAGTAAAATATATACATTGTAGGGACGATCCATATTAAAGTAAATAAATTATGAAAGTAATTAAAATAAATAAAAGACAAATTTAAATGAAAAATTAAATAAATTAAGAGATGGAATGAATATACCGAATGTTTGTGTAAAAGCAAACGATTATAACCAAAAGACAAATATTAATGTTGAAACTTGAAGCTTGCTCCAAAAAAATCACCAAACTTTGACAACACAATTAGTAAAATTTATAATAGGGAAAAGTCTCAAATATGCCATAGAACTTTGAGAAAGGGCTCATCTATGTCATTCGCTAAAAGTTTGGCTCATTTATGTCATTTCCATTTGAGAAAAGGTTCATCCTTGTCATTATTTGTTGACTGAAAATAATTTTGATTTTGCAAAACTATTTTTTACACGTGGTCAATTATGACTAGGCATGTCATTAATTTATTTATTTTTTAAAAAGAAAAAGGCTCAAATATGCCATCAAACTTTGAGAAAGCTCATCTAGTATGCCATTTATTTAAAGTTTGGCTCATCTATGTCATTTCAGTTATCAAATAATGACATGGATGAACCATTTCTCAAACGGAAATGGGATAAATGAGTCAAAGTCTTAACAGATGACATACAAGATGAGCCTTTTCTCAAAGTTCGATGGTAAATTTGAGTTTTTTTCCTCTATAAAAAGAGTTAAAGAGATTATGGTAGTAGAAGAGAAGATGTGAGCATATAGATGAGAGAGTAGATAACTTGTGAGAAACAATGAAGGAGTGGAGGGGTATTTATAGTGTAGAAGTAGGATTAAAGTGTATATTTATTGAAATTTGGGGTTAAAATAAAGTTGAGGGGGGAGGCTAAAAAGAGTCGTTTAGCCAATGGTCCCCAATATCTAGAATTTAAAAACAACTGGGGTAAATATTTAGCTTGTCCCATCCCATATCTTGACAGACCCCATCCTATCGTAAGACTGGTATGAATACGTTAGATTAGAACCGATTAGGGATCTGGTTGGGTCGGGTATAAAATATAGTTTGTTTGATCGAGTTGGGATTATCACAAGGAATAAATCAAGACTAGTGATGCAGGGATACAATCAAGAGGAAGGAATTGATTATGATGAGACTCTTGCACCAGTGGAAAGAATGGAAGCAATAAGAATCCTAATTGCTTTTGCTACATACATGGGTTTCAAACTATTTCAGATGGATGTCAAGAGTGCCTTACTAAACGGTTACCTGAAGGAGGAAGTTTATGTTAAGCAGCCTTCAGGGTTTAAAGATATTGACTTGCCAAATCATGTGCTGAAATTAGACAAGGCATTGTACGGCCTAAAGAAGGCCCCCAGAGCTTGGTATGAGCGTCTCTCAATGTTCCTCCTCGAAAATGGCTTCAAGGGAGGAAAAATTGACAAAACATTATTCTTAAAGTCAAAAGTAAAAGATCTTCTCATAGTTCAAGTTTATGTGGGTGCCATAATATTTGGAGTTACTTCAGATTCTCTTTGGAAAGATTTTACAGCACTGGTGGGGAGTGAATTTGAGATGAGTATGATGGGGGAACTCACCTTCTTCCTAGGTTTGCAGATCAGGCAGTCTCCTCAGGGTACTTCAATTTGTCAAGAAAAATATATCAAAGAGCTGCTAAAAAACTCCAATATGCAAGAGGCCAAGATAATTGATACTCCCATGAGCATAAGTACCAAACTTGACATTGATGAAGCAGGGATTGTTGTAAATGAAACAATGTATAGAGGAATCATTGGATCTCTCCTCTATCTCACTACAAGCAGGCCAGATATTATCTTTAGCATGGGGATGTGTGCTAGGTTTCAAGCAGCTCCAAAGAAGTCACACCTGAAAGCAGCAAAAAGAATCCTAAGATACTTGAAGGGATCTCAAGACTGTCCTATTTTACCCTTCTGGGAATTCTTTTAACTTAGTTGAACATGTTGTTATTGATTATCCAGGTTTTCTTATTGACAGGAAAAGTACCTCAGGAATGGCCCATTTTCTAGGGTTGTCACTTATTTCATGGGGAACAAAAAAGCAAAACTTAGTTGCTTTGTCTACAACTGAAGCTAAGTATGTAGTTGTTGCTTCTTGTTTTTCTCAAATCTTGTGGATCAAGCTACAACTTGAAGATTTTGGTGTCCTCACTGACACAATTCCTCTCATGTGTGATAACACAAGTGCAATGAACATGGAAAACAATCTTGTTCAACTTATGAGGACTAAGCACATTGATGTGAGACACCATTTCCTGAGAGACAATGTTGATAAAGAGAATGTGGTGATGAGATTCTGCAAAATTTAGGACAACATAGCCGACATATTCACCAAGGCACTAAGCAAGGAACACTTTGTCAAGAACATATTGAGCTTAGGAATGCACAAGCTAAACTGATTCCTCAGAAAATTTGCAAGCAACCTCCACATTGACTAAGCTAAGGATGGCAGGTATCTACACTAGTGTTATTGCTTATGGTTTGTGAATTCACTCTTTGTACCTCACTGTAGGTATACACTCATGACATTCTGGCTAAAGAGAAGATCTAGTCATAAAAGTCAAGGCCTTTTTATGGAAAGGGACCCGGTCCTCTTGCAAGGTTAGTATCACTCTACTATGTTGAGTTACTGCCAACAATCATTGCCATGTGTCATTGCCCTGTTCTTTGTGTCAGTTGCAGACGTCCTTTCAGTTTGAAAAACCAAAGGTCACCTTTGTTCAGGGACCCGATACCAACAATGAATAAGCTCATCTCTCCCATTCTCCTTTTGTCTAAACAATCTGATCATGTTTTTTAAAATCAAAACAAATTGTCCCTTCTCTTTCTCTCAAAATGTCAAATCCCTCTTCTCTATCTAGAACTCCTCTCTCCCCAAAAATGGAAAACCCTAATCCATTTCATTTCTCAACTCCCCTGGTAAAGCCTTCCCCTTCCACTCCCATGTGTGGAATGGGTAAAGCAGGTGAATCTACCACTCCACAAACTAAAATTATGGAACAATCTGTAGTCAAACCTGTTGAAGCTCTACCATGTTCCCCTACTCTGGTTTAATCGAATTTAAAATCTCTAAACTGAAGCGCAGTTTGTGGTTAAGCCTGCTAGTGGGGTGCCTACTGAAGAACTTAATGTCACCTCTCAACCAGACCCAGTGTCTTAAAATGATGTCTGGAAGGCTCTTTGATGGGGACTTACCTGAAGAAAAGGTAATGAAATCAAATATTTTGGCCGCAGTAGAGCAATTGGTGGTGCAAAGTCTGGCATCTTTGAAAGGGGATCTTTAACCACCTTTCTTTGAGGCTACATGTAAGTCACCGGAACAGATCCCAATCAAATTCAAGCTTATGTTTAACAAAACTACTAAGGTTGTTGTTGTTACAAACGTTGAAGATGACGAAGACATTCCTCTCTCTTGGTCGAGAAAAGGAGTTAGAGGAGCACATACTATTGATGTTGTCAGTACTAGCCTTGCAGTATTGGTATTGCTACTAAGCCTAAGGCCTTGAAGGACCTAGTGAGTCTGAGAGATAAAGGAAGAGGAAAGGGAAAGAGAAGTTGGTGGAATCTACCCCAAAAAGGGGGGATATGAAGTATGTAACAAGGAACTGTACAATAATTGATGGGGGATGCCATGGTTTCATATAAGTCTCAAATAATTCAAAATCTTCAGGAAAGGAAGATTGACAATTTGTTTGTTGAAGACCCTATTGTGTTAGGGCTGTGGCAAAAAGGCAAAAAGAAGAAGAGGAGTAGCGTGTGAAATATCAAAAGATCACAAGATCAAGTAAGAAATCACCAGTCAAGAAATCTCGGGTCAAAATAAAAGTTGCTTTAAGCCTAAGCCTGTTAAAAGACCTGGTCCGTCTGCAAAAGGAAATGAGGAAGAAAAGGTACTCACAAAGGAAGAAAGAATCGCAGAACTTGAGAATCAGAAGGTACTAAATGGTAGGGTGTTTGATCTTGAGATTCTGATTGAACTTGGGATGTTCACCCTCTTTTATTCTGTGACTTTGCAAAGCTGGGTACATTTGTTTGAGTGTCCTGTACCATATCAGCATGAGCCTGAAGTACGAGAATTCTACTATAACATGAATCTTCTTGAAGATGGGGGAATATGTACAACTGTTCATGGAGTGGAAATTGCTTTGAATGAGGAAAGTTTGGGCATCATCTTGGGGGTACCCTCTACAGGGATCCGGTCAGGTGAAGGATGCAGGCCTTCACCTGAATATGTCCAACGAGCTACTAAGTATGGTGAAGTGAAGTGTGCTGGGATCCTAAAGAAATTTCTAAGGGGGAGTATCAACTGTTTTTTGAATTTGTCAACAAGGTACTCTTGTCTAGGAATGAGAAGCGGACAGTGGCCTCTTCAGCAGACCTCTTCCTCATGGAGAAACTAGATGAACTTGAAGCTATAAGTCTTCGTAGAATCATGCTTGAGAATATGCATCGAATCATGACCTTCAAAAATGTCAAACATGGAATAGCTTATGGGTACCTTCTGAATCATGTGTTTGATCACTTCGGGATACCTCTTGGCAGAGGGGTTACACGGACAGTCAAACACACATTCTCAACAGCCACACTCATGGAATGTGAGTGTGTGGAGGGCAAGGTAAAGGCTAAGTCTCATGTTTCTGAGCTTCTTAAGAAACAGGACACCCTCAAACATGAATTGGAGGATTCCACTACTCTCTTGGGTGCAAAAGATGTAGAGATTTCCAGACTCTAAGCCTTTCTTCAACAGGCAAAATCTGAAGGACCTGGTACCAGCACTGAGACTAAGGAGGAAGTCGACAGGTTGAGGGGTGACAGTGCTCGATTGTGGAATCCAATGCCTTACTGAGTGAGGAAGTTGTGTCCCTTACCAATCAGCTCCTTCAGGAGCACACTGATGCTACCTCTCGCCTAAAATATTTTGTTGCAATCCTTCTCTCCTCATCCCCCTCCATCCTAAAGATTCTGTCTGGTGACCTTTATGTTTTTCATTTTCTTTATCCCTGTCAGTGTTGTAGTGGCAATGTGTCTATTTTGGCTGAACTCAACGGTTAGTTTTGTGGTACTGTAATCAACATTGCGATTTTCCCTATTTTATTATGTCAATTTCTTCTCTATTTAACTTGTTTGCTCATGTGTTGTAGTACCTATGGCTCTGAATTCCTTACAGTTTTGCATGATGCTTGTGTATGTTTACTGTTATCCTATTCAATGATGCCAATAGGGGGAATTATTTGTAAATTGTTGGGTGGTTTGTTAGTTTTTCAGTAACATGAAGTAGATATTGATGATGGAGAATATTGGTGGCAGGGGGAATGAATAAATGTAATGTGAGGTGGTTTGTTTGTCGTCATCAAAAAGAGGGGAAATTTTGTATTCTAGGTGTTTTGATGATCCTCACAAATGGAGGGATCCGGTCCCCGACAGAGTGCTCTCGTCCAAGTTCAAAATGTTGTACAGCTGTAAAGTTGTCTTATCAGGAGGTTGGTGAAGCATGTCAGTGTACTTCACCAATAGGAGTGAACGAGATTGTTTGTCCAGTGGTCAACAATTCTTCTTGATTGATATATTCAAAGAAACAAACAACTTTATGATTCATTCATTCAAAGTGAAAGAGTGAGTATTTTCAAGAAAACAAGGTTCAAAACACAAAATACAGCAAGGGACCTGATCAACTGAAGAAGTGCTATATATGTGTGCTGTTTTTTTTTGAATGCCTGTAATGTGCTAAACTTGTAGGATTCGTTTCACTCTTATAAGAAATGTTTCAAACCTTTGTGTGAATGAGTGTAAGAACATTGTTAGAGTTAACTTTGTGTCTTGTTGTTTGAAGTTTATACTAATTAGTGACAGTTAATATAGTGGGCAATGGATGCATTGCTTTGACTTAGTAAGTAATAGGTGTATTACATAGTGTGAGGTTAAGAGTTTAGTCTCATTGGTGTAGTGTCGTGGTTTTATTCCCTTGAGCAAGGAGGTTTCCACATAAAAACTCTTGTGCCTATTTTACTTTGAGTTATTTACTTTCTGCACATTAACTCTATCAAAGGACCTAGTCTTGTGATCACTAGTCGACGCGTACATTCCATCAGATGTTCTCTTCCCCAACACTCACAACAAACTAAAATTTTGCTGAAGTTTTGATTTTGAGCAAAGTAACAATTGACGATTCTTCTTAAACATTCTTATTCTCCTATGATTTGAAATTTAGTTTCTCTTATTAATCAAATCTGGATAGTGATTTGACTTTTACTTAAAATATCATGTTTGTGTTTTCAAATATAAATATATATCTTTCAATTATTTCATGAGTAGTGATAAAAAGTGAATTGATAGTAAATAAATTGGGTATATGTGGTTTACATGCTTACATTTACAAAATAAAAAAATCCTATGTTGACAGTAATGTGGTAAATGTTCTCTATCCATAGACTTTTAGAGGAAATTAATGAATTTTGTTTCAGCTACCCGCATCAGAAAATTGATGTTTATCTTTCTCCCAAATCAAAATATATCCGTCAAATAAGTTACACCAAGCCAATTGACTAAGAATAAAACATGTAACCACAAGGACTCATGAACAATCGAAAGAAACTAAATGAACAATGAAAATCTACCATGTGAGGGATTGTACCATATAATAGGACACATGAATTTAAAGGAGTTACAGTGATTTATCGACTGTTCAATTCTGGAGTTGACTTTTGCAACATAAAAACGGGAAAAGCTCAACCTTCACATTCGTCAATTAACCTGTTAGCTTTGCCTTTGAATTTGTTACACAATTCAGATCTTGTGAACCCTTATTCTTCCCATGGTTGCTCCTTGACATACTGCATAGAAGCTGAAGGTCCTTTTTGGTATAGTTGTTAATTAGAGATTTAAAAAATGCATATATTTCTATTCAAATTGCTCAAGTTTTCTTTACTCTCCTCTACATTATGTTGATGCGTTCTGTGGATGCTAATTGTGCTGACACATCTTTTATTATCTCAAACAATGAAAACTTCTTGACAGATACCCCTCGATTAATTCAGCCTTTGTTATTTATGGAATTGAAACTGTGATTTTTGGGAACCACTAATTTTTACTTTTGATGATTTTTTTCTCTCCTGGGATTTTGAAATTGTGTACCTTCATGATTTGACTTGGGGCGACTATCGGGTTCAAAGAGTTCTTCTCCTACAAATGGATCGAGCGTGAACCATTCGGAGCTCTCCAGGTTATTTTGCTTACTATTTTCCCCCGCCTTACTATACTAATGGATTATCTGTTCAGGTGAGTCACATGTTGAATTTTTATCAGATTAACTTTGTGGGAAAATTATCCTTTTGGTTTTAGGTTCTAAAAATATTCTTCGTTATGCTCGATAAATCAAACATTATTGGTAGACCGTAGATGATCAAAATTTTGAAAAGTTAATGGATTCTAATAAGACCATTGAGTAAATGGTTTTCAATTACGGTAATAAAGTTGTAATTGTTTGAGTGTTTAATAATATGCTAACAGTAGTTTGACATAAAATAATCACTCTATATAATATAGATTTTAGATACCAATGCTTGATCTTCCCTATCAAAAAGTTGTTCAGTGTCTCACAAATGTGCCATCACTGTATGAACAAGCATTGATTTTGCACTGGTGATTATAAAAATGCAGATTGTCTGCACATGTTTGATAAAGAAGATGGATTGTGATTTGACGTGTCACACTAACATTATTGATTTACGCTCACAAAAGTGTACGACTTATTACCTATTTTTTTGTTATTCCATCCCAAACTACTCATAAACATGATTATCGGAAAGACATTATCATCATCTAAAGTGTGTTGGGTGGCATTTTCCCTCTGTTTTATTTTGTCATGGTTATAACTGCCACGAGCAACACAATATCACTTCGACTTCAACTCTTTGAAAACATGATTTCGACGGAGGCTGATAACTGAATAAGGAACTTAAAGGACTAAACCTTTTTATATCATGTACTGCTCTACAAAATAGATCCTCTAGTAAATGTTTTTTTTGTTTCCCACCCCAGTGTCCGGAGCCCACTTCGACTAAATATGGATCACGCACTGCAGGACCCATTCGGGGGTGACACTCCCAATATGATTTTCTCTATACCCAAGGTAAAGATGACTTCGACGGAACCTCCAAATAAAAGAAATTATGTTTCAAACTTCTAACTATGTATACATTGTTTAGGACATTCCAACATATCTCGTGATTCAAACTCTACATGTTCTTCAGGTATGTTAGTATGCATCATTTGGATTAACATATCATTTGTGTTTGTTTCTTTGTTGCAGTGATGTAAAGAAATGTAGTGGTCAAGAATGGAAGAAAAGAAGAAACTATATAGAAAGTGACACACATCTTTTGCTAGCATACACCAACTACATCTCTACCAAAGAAGTGCACAATGCAACTACTTGAACTTGATTTGTAAACTTTGTACACCTGAAATGTTAAATGGATATACAATAGCCATGTGTTTCATTTATTAGTCTTTCAATGAAATGTACTTTCTCTATGACATATTACTTGTCCTTCCAATTTAATTGTAACACCCCGTATGCTAGAAATACCAAAATGCAGGCTTCAAAAGTTACAGATGCCACCGACGGGCACCACCCACGGTCCGTTCTGGTGGCCAGTAGATGGCCACATGTAGCCCTCCCCAGAAGCAGTACAGAAATCCAGCTAAGGGTCCACCCACGGTGGGACCTACAGACCGTAGGTTAAGCCATGGTCCGTGCTCCAGGGTCGTGGGTGAGCCCCCAACTTTCAATCCCAGAACCCCCCACAAAATTTAGCTAAAGCTCAGCCTACGCCAGGTGCCTACGGACCGTGGGTCAGACCACGGTCCGTGGTCCAAGTCCGTAGGTCAGACCCTCAGCTTTCAGCTCCCAACAACGAACGACGGCTGACCAGAATGGACCGTCGGTCCACCCACAGTCCGTCAGTCCAGTCCATCATTGAACACCAATAGCTTTTAAGTAAGGGATCGTTTGGTCTTTTCCTCATGCGTTGGACCCCTAAACTACGTCGTTTAAACCCTACACTACGTAGTTTTGGTCAGTTTTAGCCTAGTAAACTAATTAGAACCTAACCTAATCAATTATTCACCAAAAATTCATCAACCTTAGAGAAGAATAGAAAAGAAAGTCGAGCAGCCCTAGTTCAAGAATGCAGCGAGTTCTCATCAGTTCCAGCCCCGAAATCAAAAGATTTCTCCATGGAATTCATCACCACGTATGTGGGAATTCTTTCACCCATTAGGTCCCTAGTTTTAGCCAAAATCTTGATTCCCTTAATATTATCTAGACCTAAGGTTTCTTGAATGTTAGAAATTGTTGAGTTTTAGCTGTTAGAATGATCCGAATCAAATTTATCATATTGTTGCTTAATTTCTTGTACGATATTCAGAACCCTAGTAGTATAGATTCGTTTAGTTCATGAATTATACATGCTAGGTCAGATTATTCAAATAAACATACTTCAGTTTATGAATGTCACATTATCAGTCATAATTGTTGCATTCTCAGAGTTTGCATGTAAGTAATTGAGTTATCCAGTACTTCAGTATTTCAGTCATAACATTGCTTATATATATTCCAATTGGGAGTAGGCTTAGACCGAGTGGACTAGGGTTCAACGTACTCGAATAGTCCCAGAACTACGTGGCCCCATAGGTTTATAAGTCCCCTCTGTGGGCATATACATCGATGGGAAGTATACATCGGACTCCATATTTAGCTCATGTGGTTTTATGTCGGTTATTAATAGCTCCCATATAGTCAGATTTTGTTGCATTGAACATATTATTAAATACAGCCAAATTTCAGTCTCAACATGTTATAAACTTGGTCATCGCATTCATTCATTTCATGTTCAGTATTCTCAGTATAGTATCATGCTTATCTCTTATCATTGCTTAGATATATGCTTGTTCAGTTATGTTTTAATTTAGCTTTATTCTATCTTGCATGCTCAGTACCTTTCAAGTACTAATGCATATTCTGCGTTACATCTTCTCATGATGTAGGTTCAAGTCCTCAGCACTCAAATCATGCATAGATCGGTTCCTGATCTTCAGCTCAGCAGTATCAGTGGGGAGTCCTCATTCTCCGAGGATGACAAACATGTTTCTTTTGTTTTTAGTCTTTAGTTTCAGTTTTGCTAGATTTAGCTTGGGCATGTCCCAGCACTTCTAGTCAGTTACAGGCTTATTTTGAGACATAGTTAGTTTCAACTTTAGTATTTGAGTTTGACTCTGCAGTTGTTATTAAACTCTCAGTTTTTATATCTTCAAATAGTATATGGGTATTCCCCATCATTTCAGTTTACTTGATGGTTTAGCTTCCGCACAGTAGTTCTTTTCTTCAATTTATTTAGTATGCTTATGATATGCCAACAGGGTTAGCTTGGGGTCACTCATGATCCTAGGTTCCCTGTCCGCGTTCTGGGAGGTAGCTTCGAGGCGTGGCAAACTTGGTATTAGAGAACTAAGTTTAAGTGTCCTAGGATGTTTGAAAAGCCGCACTAAGTAGAGTCATTTTCATGGGTGTGAAATGCACCACATCAATGAGAAGGAGGCTGCAAAATGTTTTAGGAAAACTTCAATTTCTTTTTACTCTTATCGTACGTATGGTATGATCTAATCCCTTGTTTCTAACTCAACTTTATGCATTTCAGATCATGCCTCCTCGTAGAGGTTACCAAAGGAATGCTAACGCGCGCAACGTTAACGCAGCTCCTCCAGTCCCTGATCAGGAAGTTTCTAATGTAGAGTTTTGGAACGCTATTCAACTTTTGGCTCAGAGTGTGACCAACCAGAACAACCAACAGGTTCCAACTACAAATGCTAGTAGTGGATCAACGGCAGCTAGGGTCCGTGATTTTATTAGGATGAATCCGCCAGAGTTCCTAGGGTCGCAGATTGGTGAGGATCCCCAAAACTTCATAGATGAGGTCAAGAAAATCTTTGGAGTGATGCAAATGACTGGTAATGATAGGGTCTAGTTGGTATCCTATCAGCTTAAGGATGTAGCTCACATCTGGTTTACAGAATGGAAAGAAAACAGGGGTAAAAATGTAGTTCCTATCACTTAGGAGTGTTTTAGTAAGACTTTTCTGGACAGGTTTTTCCCAAGAGTGTTGAGGGAAGCAAGAGCTCAGGAATTCATGAATTTGTGGCAGGGTAACATGAAAGTCCAAGATTACGGGCTCAAGTTCACCCAACTCTCTAGGTATGTTCCTCACATGGTTGCCGCTTCCACGGCTCAAATGAACAAGTTTCTATATGGGGTATCCGTCTTAGTGAAAATAGAGTGTAGAAATGTTATGTTGGTGGAAAATATGAACATCTCTAGGCTAATGACTCATGCTCAGTAGGTTGAGGGAGATAAGCTTAGGGAACAAGCTAAGGATAATAAGAATGCTAGAACAAGAAACTATGAGTATTCTCAATAGAAATCTGGTGTTGGAAATTGCTCGCAGTTTCAACAGAAGTCTTCAGCTCCAGCACCTTCATCAACTAGTTTTCCATCTTTGTGGTTTCGATAGGATCATAAAGGTAGGTCATAAGTCTCAAAGTCTCAGGGGAGTATTTCAAGCACCAAAACCTACCCAATTTGTCCAAAGTGTGGTAAGAACCATCCGGGCGAGTGACTTCCAATAAAGGAATGATGATTTAGGTGTGGTCAGTTTGATCACAGGTTTAGAGATTGTCCTTCTTATAAACAGGGTCAAGGAGGCAACAATGGTAGGGCTCAGTCTACAACTTCAGCAGCACCAGCAGGTCACCCGACTGAGCAGGGTAACTCATCTAGTATAGGTGGCGGACAATGCCAAAATAGGTTGTATGCTATTCAGGCTCGCTAGGATCAGGAATATTCTTCTGATGTGATGTAATCATTTGTATGTTACGAGTTTTTAACTTAGATGTTTATGCTTTGTTAGATCCAGGAGCTACTCTCTCCTTTGTAACTCCTTATATAGTAGTCAACTTCAATGTTAGTCCAGAAACTCTTTCAGAACCCTTCTCAATCTCTACTCCAGTTGGTGACCCAGTTATAGCTAGATGGATATATAGAAATTGCCCTATTACAGTTTCTCAGAAAGTCACTACAGCAAATCTTGTAGAGTTAGAAATGGTAGACTTCAATATCATTCTAGGCATGGATTCATTACATTCCTGTTATGCATCAGTCGATTGTAGAACTAAGATCGTTCACATTCAATTTCCAAACGAACCAATCTTAGAATGTAAGGGTAGTAGTTTAGCGCCTATGGGTCGATTCATTTCTTATCTTAAGGCTAGAAAGATGATCTCTAAGGGGTATCTCTATCATTTAGTTTGGGTTTAAGATTCAAGCTCTGAAACCCCAACTCTTGAGTCAGTTCTTGTAGTTAATGAGTTTCCAAAAGTATTTTTAGAAGATCTTCCCCGAGTTCCTCCCGAAAGGGTAATCGACTTTGGAATTGATTTTCTTCCAGATACCCAGCCTAATTCTATTCCTCCTTACAGAATGGCTCCAACTGAGCTTAAGGAATTGAAGGAATAGTTGAAAGGCCTTCTAGATAAGGGTTCTATCAGACCCAGTATTTCCCCATGAGGTGTGCCAGTGTTGTTCGTGAAGGAGAAAGATGGTTCTCTCAGGATGTGCATTGACTATAGGCAGTTGAACAAAGTCACAATCAATAATAAGTATCCTATCCCCAGGATTGATGACTTGTTTGACCAACTTCAGGGTGCTAGTCATTTCTCAAAGATAGACCTCAGATTCAGTTATCATCATCTCAGAGTCAGAGATAGTGACATCCCAAAAATAGCTTTCAGAACTCGGTATGGTCATTATGGATTTGTAGTTATGTCATTTGTCTAACCAATGCTCTTGTAGAATTTTATTGATTTGATGAACAGAATGTTCAAGAAGTATTTGGACTTGTTCGTTATCATCTTTATTGATGATATCCTTATTTACTCTAGGAATGAGGAAGAACGTGCGACTTATTTGAGGGTTGTCCTGCAAACTCTCAAAGATCGCCAGTTATTCGCTAAGTTTAACAAATGTGAGTTTTGGTTGCAATTAGTTGGTTTTCTTGGTCATATTGTGTCTAGCGAAGGGATCCTAGTGGATTCTCAGAAAATAGAAGTAGTGAAACAATGGCCCATACCTACCTCTCCTACAAATATCAGAAGTTTCTTGGGTTTGGCAGGTTATTACAGAAAGTTCATAAAAGGATTTTCATCCATAGATTCTCCATTGACTAAGTTGACTTAGAAAAAGGTTAAGTTCCAGTGGTCAGATAATTGTCAGAAGAGGTTCTAAGAACTAAAAACTAGGTTGACTACAACTCCTGTTTTGACTCTACTAGAAAGTTCAAATGGTTATGTGATGTATTACGATGCGTCCAGAGTCGGTCTAGGTTATGTATTGATTCAGCGAGGTAAGGTTATAGCTTATGCTTTTAGACAGCTTAAGGTGCATGAAAAGAACTATCCGACTCATGACCTCGAGCTTGCAGCAGTGGTGTTTGAACTTAAGATTTGGAGACATTACTTGTATGGTGTTCACGTAGAGGTGTTCATAGACCATACGAGTCTTCACTATGTGTTCACCCAGAAAGAGTTCAATCTTCACCAAAGGAGATGGCTTGAGTTCCTCAAAGATTATGATATAAATGTGTTTTACCATCCTGGTAAGGCCAATATAGTAGTTGATGCTCTTAGCAGACTATCTATGGGTAGTATAGCTCATGTTGAGGAAGAAAGAAAAGAACTAGCAAAAGATGTCCACAGGCTTTCTCGCTTGGGAGTTCACCTTATAAGCATATCAGATGGTGGTGTAATTGTACAAAATGGGTCAGAATCTTCATTGGTAGCGGAGGTTAAGGCAAAGGCAGTTATCCGATATTGCTTCAACTAAAGGGTGCAGTTCAGCAGTGTAACAACCGGAAAATTCGTAGGTTAAACTAGAGCCTAAACGTAATGTTAATGAGGTATAAATGAATTCCCTTAAGTTAATAGACCATCTAGGTGTTCTATGGTGGTCTATAAGTTAAGGCCTCAGGGAGGAGTACCAAGCAAAAGGGGCAAGCCAAGGCAAAAGGCCAAGGCTGCCCCAAACTGGGAGCTACTACCTCAAGCTCCACGGCCGTCACCACGGCTCGTGGTCATCACCACGGGCAAGTGGGAGGCTTCGTGGAGTTTCCTTAGACAAGGGAGAAGGACCTCCAAGTGTCCTAGACACTGCCTCACCCTTCACGAGAGGGATCACGAGTCGTGCTTCACTTCACGACTCATGAAGGTGGGCGTGGATCTCCCTTAACTTTTAGGGAGTTGGGGGTTGTTAGGGTAGCTACTTCCCAAGGCACCACGGGCACCACTACGGGCCGTGGTGAACTTTACGAGGGAGAGGGGTGGATCGTGAAGGTCGCTTGGCACCAAACCTTGAAGGCCTTGCCTCCATAAGGCAAAGTCATGACCAAGGACGTCACCACGGACCGTGGTCCTCACCACGGATCGTGGGAGGCTCCGTGGTCTTCCCTTCGCCAAGTGTTGGCTTGTGCATGAAAGGGGAGCTACTGTCTCCAACACCATGGGCAAGACCACGGCCCGTGGTGAACTTTCACGACCAAAGAATGGTGGTCGTGGTCCCTCACGCGGACCATTTAAATGAGGAGTTTTGGGACTTTTCCTTTTAAGTCCAAATTAAGTAGGGGTGTTTTGGGTATTTTAGAGGTTATTTATATATTGGTAATTAAGTCTTAATTCATGAGTTAAGGTCCCCGTAGTAAGGGAGTTTTCGGAAGTGTTTCCAAATGACTTGCCCGGAATCCCTCCCGAACGGGAAATTGACTTCGGCATAGATCTCTTGCCGGATACACAACCAATATCTATCCCTCCTTACCGAATGGCCCCGGCCAAATTGAAGGAATTAAAGGCTCAACTTAAAGATTTGCTAGATAAGGATTTTATTCAACCAAACATATCACCATGGGGTCCACCAGTTTTGTTTGTGAAGAAGAAAGATGGGTCGCTTAGGATGTGTATTGATTAACGACAATTAAACAATGTCTCTATCAAGAATAAGTACCCGCTCCCTAGGATTGATGATTTAATTGACCAACTCCAAGGGGCGAGTTACTTTTCGAAGATTGACTTAAGGTTGGGTTATCACCAACTTAGGGTGAGAGGTGTTGATGTTCCTAAAATGGCATTCCGAATAAGATATGGTCATTTTGAGTTCCTAGTAATGTCTTTTGGTCTCACAAATGCCCCAGCGACATTCATGGACCTTATGAATAGGGTGTTTAGAAAATATCTTGACACATTC
>JAJOOO010002223.1:0-20681 GCA_029582685.1 Solanum piurae
AAACGATACCCAGGCCAGGTTAACCCTCTCTTTTACCGATTTTCATGTGCTATAGTTAACCATATTTTTTGGTGATCCAGAATTCCAACCTAATTTTTACCAAAATTTAACTTGGACGTCCGTTAAGACCTTAGCTAAGGAAACAGTTGGTCCTCACGGCCAAAACGGCCCATTTTCAAGGTCAAACGATCTCCGGAGCAGGTAAACCCCCTCTTTTACTGATTTTCATGTGCTATAGTTCCCCATAATTTTTGGTGATGCGGAATTCCAACCTCATTTTTGATAAAATTTTACCTGGACCTTCATTAAGACCTTACCTACGGAGCCAGTTGGCCCTCACGGCCAAAACAGACTATTTTAAAGGTAAAACGATCCTTGGAGCAGGTAAACCTCCGATTTTGTCGATTTTCGTACAATATAGTCAATGGATTTTTTGGTAATCCAGAATTCCGACCTCATTATTGCCAAAATTTTACCTTGACGACGTTAAGACCCTAGCTTTGGAGACAATTGGCCCTTACGGCCAAAACTGCCCATTTTCAAGGTCAAATGACATCCGGGGCAGATAAACTACCCATTTTGCCAATTTTCGTGTGCTATAGTCAATGGATTTTTCATTCATCCAAAATTCCGACGCCATTTTTGCAAAAAATTTACCTAAACGTCCGTTAAGACCTTACCTATGGAGCCAGTTGGCCCTCACGGCCAAAACGGCCCATTTTCAAGGTCAAATGATTCCCGGAGCAGGCAAACCCCCATTTTGCCGATTTTCATATGCTATATAGTCCATAGATTTTTTGGTGATTCGGAATTGCGACCTGATTTTTGCCAAAATTTTACCTGGACGTCCGTTAATACATTATTTATGGAGCCAGTTGGCCTATACAACCAAACCGGTCCATTTTGAAGGTCAAACGACCCACGGAGAAGGTAAAACCCTATTTTACCGATTTTCGTGTGCTATAATCCATGGATTTTTTCTTGATTCTGACCACATTTTTGAATTTTTTTTACCTGGATGTCCGTTAAGACCTTACCTATGGAGCCAGTTGGCCCTCACGGCCAAAAAATGCCCATTTTCAAGGTCAAACGATCCCCAGAGCAGGTAAACCCCCTATTTTACCGATTTTCATGTGCTATAGTTCACTATCATTTTTGGTGATCCAGAATTCCGCCCTCATTTTTGCCAAAATTTACCTAGATGTTCGTTAAGACCTTACCTATGGAGTCAGGTAGCCCTCACGGCCATTACGGCCCATTTTCATGGTCAAACTATCACCGGAGCAGTTAAACCCGCAATTTTGCCAATTTTCGTAAGCTATAGACCATGGATTTTTTGGTGATCCGAAATTCCGACCTCTTTTTTGCAAAACTTTTACCTAGACGTCCGTTAAGACCTTACCTATGGAGCAGGTTGGCCCTCACGTCGAAAACGACCCATTTTCAAGGTCAAACGATCTCTAGAGCAGGTAAACCCCCTTTTTTATGCATTTTCATGTGTTGTAGTTCACCACCATTTTTGAATATCCGAAATTCCAACCTCATTTTTGATAAAAATTTATTTGGACGTCCATTAAGACCTTACCTATGGAGCCAGTTGGCCCTCACGGCCAAAACAATCCATTTTCATGATAAAACAATCACCGAAGTAGATAAACCCCCAATTTTGCCAATCTTCGTGCGCTATTGTCAATGCATTTTTTGATAATCTGGAATTGCGACCTCATTTTTGCTAAAATATTACATGGATGTCCATTAAGACCTTGGCTATGGAGCCAGTTGGCCCTTACGGCCAGAACGACCTATTTTCATGGTCAAACGATCCCCGGAGCAAGTAAATCCCCCATTTTGTCGATTTGCTTGTGCTATAGTCCATTGATTTTTTGTTGATCCAGAATTCCGACTACATTTTTGCAAACATTTTACCTAGACGTCCGTTAAGACTTTACCAATGGAGCAAGTTGGCCCTCATGGCCAAAAGTGCCTATTTTCAAGGTCAAACGATTCCCAGAGCAAGAAACCCATCTTTTACCAATTTTCATATGCTACAGTTCACCATCTTTTTTGGTGATACGGAATTTTGAACTCATTTTTGCATAAATTTTACCTGGACGTCCGTTAAGACCTTACCTATAAAGCTAGTTGTCCCTCACGGCCAAAATCCCTAATTTTCAAAGTCAAATGATCTCTAGAGCGGGTAAATCCCCTCTTTTACCAATTTTCATATGTTATAGTTCATTATCATTTTTGGTGATCCAGAATTAAAACCTGTTTTTTTGCTAAAATTTTACCAGGACGTCCGTTAAGACCTTACATATGGAGCCAGTTGGCCCTCACGGCTAAAACGGACCATTTTCAGGGTAAAAAGATCACCGCAGCAGGTAAACCCCCAATTTTGCCAATTTTCGTTCGCTATAGTCAATGGATTTTTTGATAATCCAAAATTGCGACCTCATTTTTGCCAAAATATTACTTGGACGTCCGTTAAGACCTTAGCTATGGAGCCAGTTGGCCCTTACTGCCAAAACGTCCTTATTCCAAGGTCAAACGACCCCCGGAGAAGCTAAACCCCCCATTTTGCTGATTTTCGTGTGCTATAGTCCATGGCTTTTTTGGTGATCTAGAATTCCGACCTCATTTTTGCAAAAATATTACCTAGATGTCCGTTAAGACCTTACCTATGTAGCCAGTTGGCCCTCACGGACAAAACGGCCCATTTTCAAGGTCAAACTTTCCCTAGAGCAGGTAAACCCCCTCTTTTACCGATTTTCATATGCTATAGTTCACGATCTTTTTTGGTGATCCAGAATTCCAAACTTATTTTTGCCAACATTTTACCTGGACGTCCGTTAAGACCTTACTTATGAAGCCAGTTGGCCCTCACGGACAAAACTGCCCATTTTCAAGGTCAAACGATTCCCAAATTAAGTAAACTCTCCATTTTGCCAATTATTGTGAGCTATAGTCCATTGATTTTTTGGCAATCCATAATTCCGACCTCATTTTTGTCAAAATTTTACCTGGACGTTCTTTAATACCTGTCTTATGTAGCCAGTTGGCCCTCACGGCTAAAACGGCCAATTTTCAAGGTCAAACGACCCGCGGAGAATGTAAACCCCCCATTTTGCCGATTTTCGTAGACATAGTCCATTGATATTTGGGGGATCCAGAATTCCGAACTCATTTTTACAAAAAATTTACCTAGATGTTTGTTAAAAATTTATCTATGTAGCCAGTTGGCCCTCACGGCCAAAAAGGCCCATTTTCAAGGACAAACTATCCCAGAGCAGGTAAACCCCCTCTTTTACAGATTTTCATATTCTATAGTTAACCAACTTTTTTAGTGATCCAGAATTCCGGCAACATTTTTGCCAAAATTTTACCTAGACATCCATTAAGACCTTACCTACGGAGCTAGTTGGCCCTCACAGACAAAACGGCCCACTTTCAATGTCAAAGGATTCCAGAGCAAGTAAACCCTCCATTTTGCCGATTTTCGTGCGCTATAGTCCTTGAATTTTTTGGCGATCCATAATTCCGACCTCATTTTTGCCAAAATTTTACCCGGACGTCCGTTAAGACCTGTCTTATGGAGCCAGTTGGCCCTCACGACCAAAACGGCCTATTTTCAAGGTCTAACAATCTCAGAGCAGGTAAACCCCCTATTTTATAGATTTTCATATGCTATAGCTCACTATCTTTTTTGGTAATCTAGAATTTCGACCTCATTTTGGCCAAAATTTTACCTGGACGTCCGCTAAGACGTTACCTGTGGAGCCAGTTGGCCCTCACGGACAAAACGGCCCATTTTCAAGGTCAAATGATCCCTGGAGCAGGTAAACCCCCCATTTTGCCAATTTTCGTGTGCTATTCTCCATGGATTTTTTGGTGATCCAGAATTTTGACCTCATTTTTGCCAAAAAAATATCTGGATGTCCGTTTAGACCTTTTCTATGAAGCCAGTTGGCCCTCACGGCCCAAACGGCCTATTTTCAAGGTCAAACGATCTCCAGAGCAGGTAAACCCCCTCTTTTACCAATTTTCATCTGTTATAGTTTAACATCTTTTATGGTGATCCAGAATTCTGACCTCTTTTTGGCCAAAATTTTACTTGGACGTCCGTTAAGACCTTATCTATGGAGCCAGTTGGCCCTCACAGCCAAAACGGCCGTCAAACGATCCCCGGAGCAGGTAAATCCCTCATTTTGCCTATTTTCGTGTGCTATTGTCCATGGATTTTTTGGTGATCCAAAATTTCGACCTCATTTTTGCCAAATATTTATCTAGACGTCCATTTAGACCTTTTTTATGAAGCCAGTTGGCCCTCATGGCCCAAACGGCCTATTTTCAAGGTCAAACGATCTCCACAGCAGGTAAACCCCCTCTTTTACCAATTTTCATATATTATAGTTGAACATATTTTTTGGTGATCCAGAATTCCGACTTCATTTTGGCCAAAATTTTACTTGGACGTCCGTTAAGACCTTACCTATGGAGCCAGTCGGCCCTCACGGACAAAACAGCCCATTTTCAAGGTCAAACGATCCCTGGAGCAGATAAATCCCCTATTTTGCCGATTTTCGTGTGCTATAGTCCATGGATTTTTTTGCGATCCATAATTCCGACCTCATTTTTGCCAAAAGTTTACCCGGACATCCATTAAGACCTGTCCGATGGATCCAGTTGGCGCTAACGGCCAAAACGGCCTATTTTCAAGGTGAAATGATCTCGAAGCAAGTAAATCCCCTCTTTTATCAATTTTCATATGCTATAATTCACCATCATTTTTGGTGATCCAGAAATTCCAACCTCCTTGTTTCTAAAATTTTACATGGACGTCCATCAAGACCTTACCTATGGAACCAGTTGGCCCTCACAGCCAAAACGGACCATTTTCAAGGTAAAATGATCCCCAAAGTAGGTAAACCCCCCATTTTACCGATTTTCGTGCGCTATAGTAAATGAATTTTTTGGTGATACAGAATTGCGACCTCATTTTTGCTAAATTTTTATCTGGACGTCAGTTAAGACCTTAGTTATTGAGCCAGTTGGCCCTTACGGCCAAAATGGCCCATTTTGAAAGTCAAACGACTCCCGGGATAGGTAAACCACCCATTTTGCTGATTTTTGCGTGCTAAATAATCCATGGATTTTTTCGTGATCCATAATTCTAACTTCATTTTTGCTAAAATTTTACCTGGACGTCCGTTAAGACCTTACCTATGGAGGCAGTTGTCCCTCACGTCCAAAACGACCCATTTTCAAGGTCAAACGATCCCCGGAGAAAGTAATCCCCCTCTTTTAATGATTTTCATCTGTTATATTTTAACATTTTTTTTGGTGATCCAAAATTCCGACCTCATTTCGGGCAAAATTTTCCCTGGACGTCCGTTAAAACCTTAGTTATGGAGCCAGTTGGCCCTTACGGCCAAAACAGCCCATTTTGAAGGTCAAACGATTCCCGGAGCAGGTAAACCACCCATTTTGCTGATATTTGTGTGCTAAATAGTCCATGGATTTTTCCTTATCTGTAATTCTGACCTCATTTTTGCTAAAATTTTACCTGGACATCCGTTAAGACCTTACCTATGTAGGCAGTTGTCCCTCAAAGAAAAAAGGGTCCATTTTCATGGTTAAACGATCCCCGGAGTAGGTAAACCCACCCCCTATTATACCGATTTTCGTGTGCTATAGTTCATTGATTTTTTGGTGATCCAAAATTTTGACCTCATTTTTTGCAAAACTTTTACATGGACGTCCATTAATACCTTACATATGGAGCCAGTTGGCCCTCACGGCCAAAACGGCCCATTTTCAACGTCAAACAATACCCAGAGCAGGTAAATCCTATCTTTTACTGATTTTCATATGCTATAGTTCACCATCTTTTTTGGTGATCCAGAATTTCGACCTCATTTATGATAAAATTTTACCTGGACATCCGTTAAGACCTTACCTATGGAGCTAGTTGTCCTTACGGACAAAACGATCGATTTTCAAGGTCAAATGATTCCCGGAGCAAGTAAACCCCATCTTTTATCGATTTTCATATGCTACAGTTCACCATCTTTTTTGGTGATCCGGAATTTTGACCTCATTTTTGCAAAACCTTACCATGACGTCCGCTAAGACCTTACCTATGGAGCCAGTTGTCCCTCACGGCCAAAATGGCCCATTTTCAAGGTCAAACGATCCCTAGAGTAGGTGGCCCCCTCTTTTACCGATTTTCATGTTTTATAGTTCACCATCCTTTTTGGTGATCCAGTATTCCGACCTTATTTTTGCTAAAATTTTACCTGGACGTCCGTTAAGACCTTACATATGGAGCTAGTTGGCCCTCACGGCCAAAACGGACCATTTTCAAGGTAAAACGATCATCGAAGCAGCTAAACCCACAATTTTGCCAATTTTCGCAAGCTATAGTCAATGAATTTTTTGGTATTCCGAAATTGCGACCTCATTTCTGCCAAAATATCACCTGGATGTCCGTTAAGACCTTAGCTATGGAGCCAGTTGGCCCTTACAGCTAAAACGGCCAATTTTCAAGGTCAAACGACTCGTGGAGAATGTAAACCCTCCATTTTGCTGATTTTCGTGTGCTATAGTCCATTGATATTTGGGGGATCCAGAATTCCAACCTCATTTTTACAAAAATTTTATCTAGATGTCCGTTAAGACCTTATCTATGTAGCCAGTTGGTCCTCACGACCAAAACGGCCAATTTTCAAGGTCAAACGATCCCAGAGCAGGTAAACCCCCTCTTTTACAGATTTTCATATGCTATAGTTCACCATCCTTTTTAGTGATCAGGAATTTCGACCACATTTTTGCCAAAATTTTACCTGGATGTCCGTTAAAACCTTACCTATGGAGCCAGTTGGCCCTCACGGACAAAACGACCCACTTTCAAGGTCAAATGATTCCAGAGCAAGTAAACACTCCATTTTGCCCATTTTCGTGCGCTATAGTCCTTGAATTTTTTGGTGATCTATAATTTCGATCTCATTTTTGCCAAAATTTTACCTGGACGTCCGTTAAGACCTATCTTTTGGAGCCAATTGGCCCTCACAACCAAGACGGCCTATTTTCAAGGTCAAATGATCTCAGAGCAGGTAAACCCCCTCTTTTATCGATTTTCATATGCTATAGTTCACTATCTTTTTTGGTAATCCGGAATTCCGACCTCATTTTGTCCAAAATTTTAAATGGACGTCCGTTAAGACCTTACCTGTGGAGCCAGTTGGCCCTCACTGCCAAAACAGCCCATTTTCAACGTCAAACGATCCCCGGAGCAGGTAAACCCCCCATTTTGCCTAATTTTTGTGTGCTATTGTCCATGGATTTTTTGGTGATCCGGAATTTCGACCTTATTTTTACCAAAAATTTATCTGGACGTCCGTTATAACCTTTCTTATGGAGCCAGTTGGCCCTCACGGCAAAAACGGCTTATTTGCAAGGACAAACGATCTCCAGAGCAGGTAAAACTCGTCTTTTTCCGATTTTCATCTGTTGTAGTTTAACATCTTTTTGGTGATCTGGAATTCCAACCTCATTTTGGCCAAAATTTAACTTGGACATCCGTTAAGACCATACCTATGGAGCCAGTTGACCCTTACGACCAAAATGGCCCATTTTCAAGGTCAAATGATCCCCGGAGCAGGAAAATCCCCCATTTTGTGTATTTTCGTGTGCTATTTTCCATGGATTTTTTGGTGATCCAGAATTTCGACATCATTTTCACAAAAATTTTACCTAGATGTCCGTTAAGACCTTATCTACGTAGCCAGTTGGCCCTCAAGGCCAAAACGGCCCATTTTCAAGGTCAAACGATCCCAGAGCAGGTAAACCCCCTCTTTTACAGATTTTCATATGCAATAGTTCACCATCTTTTTTAGTGATCAGGAATTCCGACCACATTTTTGCCAAAATTTTACCTGGACGTCCGTTAAAACCTTACCTGTGGAGCCAGTTGGCCCTCACGGACAAAACGGCCCACTTTCAAGGTCAAATGATTCCAGAGTAAGTAAACACTCCATTTTGCCGATTTTCGTGCACTATAGTCCTTGAATTTTTTGGTGATCCATAATTCCTATCTCATTTTAGCCAAAATTTTACCCGGACGTCCGTTAAGACCTGTCTTTTGGAGCCAGTTGGCCCTCACAGCCAAAACGGCCTATTTTCAAGGTCAAACAATCTCAGAGCAGGTAAACCTCATTTTTTATCTATTTACATATGCTATAGTTCACTATCTTTTTTGGTAATACGGAATTCCGACCTCATTTTGGCCAAAATTTTATATGGACGTCCATTAAGACCTTACCTATGGAGCCAGTTGGCCCTCACGGCCAAAACGGCCCATTTTCAAGGTCAAACGATCCTCGGAGCAGGTAAACCCCCCATTTTGCCTAATTTTCGTGTGCTATTGTCCTTGGATTTTTTGGTGATCCGGAATTCCGACCTCATTTTTGCCAAAAATTTATCTGGACGTCCGTTAAGACCTTTCCTATGGAGCCAGTTGGCCCACATGGCCAAAACGGCCTATTTGCAAGGTCAAAATATCTCCAGAGCAGGTAAACCCCCTCTTTTTTCAATTTTCATCTGTTATAGTTTAACATCTCTTGGGTGATCAGGAATTCCAACCTCATTTTGGCCAAAATTTAACTTGGACATCCATTAAGACCATACCTATAGAGCCAGTTGGCCCTCACGACCAAAACGGCCCATTTTCAAGGTCAAACGATCATCAGAGCAAGTAAATCCCCCATTTTGCCCATTTTTGTATGCTATTTTCCATGGATTTTTTGGTGATCCAGAATTTCAACCTCATTTTTGCCAAAATTTTATCTGGACGTCCGTTAAGACCTTACCTATAGAGCCAGTTGGCCCTCATGGCCAAAACGGCCCATTTTAAAGGTCAAATGAGCCCCGGAGTAGGTAAACCCCCATATTGCCAATTTTCGTGTGCTATAGTCAATGGATTTTTTGGTGATCCAAAATTCCCACCTCATGTTTGCAAAAATTTTACCTAGTGTCCGTTAAGACCTTACCTATGCAGCCAATTGGCCCTCACGGCCCAATCGGCCTATTTTCAAGCTCAAACGATACCCAGGCCAGGTTAACACTCTCTTTTACCAATTTTCATGTGCTATAGTTAACCATATTTTTTGGTGATCCGGAATTCCAACCTAATTTTAACCAAAATTTAACCTGGACGTTCGTTAAGACCTAACCTAAGGAACCAGTTGGTCCTCACGGCCAAAACGGCCCATTTTCAAGGTCAAACGATCTCCAGAGCAAGTAAACCCCCTCTTTTACTGACTTTCATGTGCTATAGTTCATCATAATTTTTGGTGATCCGGAATTCCAACCTCATTTTTGCAAAAATTTTACCTGGACGTCCATTTTGACCTTACCTACGAAGCAAATTGGCCCTCACGGCCAAAACAAACTATTTTAATGGTAAAATGATCCTCGGAGCAGGTAAACATCCAATTTTGCCGATTTTCATGCAATATAGTCAATGGATTTTTTGGTAGTCCGGAATAGCGACCTCATTATTGCCAAAATTTTACCTTGACGACGTTAAGAACCTAGTTATGGTGCCAGTTGGCCCTTACGGCTAAAACTGCCCATTTTCAAGGTCAAATGACCCTCGGGGCAGATAAACTACCCATTTTGCCAATTTTCGTGTGCTATAGTCAATGGATTTTTTGTTCATTCGAAATTCTGACCCCATTTTTGCAAAAAATTTACCTAGACGTCCGTTAAGACCTTACTTATAGAGCCAGTTGGCCCTCACGGCCAAAACGGCCCATTTTAAAGTTCAAATGATTCTCGGTGCAGGCAAACCCCCATTTTGCCGATTATCATGTGCTATAGTCCATAGATTTTTTGGTGATCCGGAATTGCGACCTGATTTTTGCCAAAATTTACCTTGACATCTGTTAAGACCTTATTTATGGAGCCTGTTGGCCTTTAAAGCAAAAAGGTCCATTTTGAAGGTCAAACGACCCACGGAGCAGGTAAACCCCCATTTTACCGATTTTCGTGTGCTATATAGTCCATGGATTTTTTCTTGATCCAAAATTCTGACCTCATTTTTGAAATTCTTTTACCTGGATGTCCGTTTAGACCTTACCTATGGAGCCAGTTGGCCCTCACGGCCAAAAAATTCCCATTTTCAAGGTCAAACGATCCCCAGAGCAGGTAAACCCCCTCTTTTACCGAATTTCATGTGCTATAGTTCACCATCATTTTTGGGGATCCGAAATTCCGCCCTCAGTTTTGCCAAAATTTACCTGGACGTTTCTTAAGACCTTACCTATAGATACAGGTAGCCCTCACGGCCAATACGGCCCATTTTCATGGTCAAACTATCCTCGGAGCAGTTAAATCCCCCAATTTGCCGATTTTCGTAAGCTATAGACCATGGATTGTTTGGTGATCCGGAATTCCAACCTCATTTTTGCAACACTTTTACCTAAACGTCCTTTAAGACATTACCTATGGAGCCAGGTGGCCCTCACGTCGAAAATGACTCATTTTCAAGGTCAAACGATCTCTAGAGCAGGTAGACCCCATTTTTTACACAATTTCATATGTTATAGTTCACCATCATTTTTGGAGATCCAGAATTCCGACCTCATTTTTGATAAAAATTTATCTGGACATCCATTAAGACCTTACCTACGGAGCCAGTTGTCCCTCACGGCCAAAAAGGTCCATTTTCTTGATAAAACAATCACCGAAGCAGATAAACCCCCAATATTGCCAATTTTCGTGCACTATTGTAAATGGATTTTTTGATAATCCAGAATTGCGACCTCATTTTTGCTAAAATATTACATGGACGTCCGTTAAGACCTTGGCTATAGAGCCAGTTGGCCCTTACGGCCAAAACGACCTTATTTCAAGGTCAAACGATTCCCGGAGCAAGTAAAACCCCATTTTGCCAATTTTTGTGTGCTATAGTCCTTGGATTTTTTGTTGATCCAGAATTCCAACCATATTTTTGCAAATATTTTACCTAGACGTCCGTTAAGACCTTACCAATGGATCAAGTTGGCCCTCATGGCCAAAAGGGCCAATTTTCAAGGTCAAACAATCCCCAGTGCAAGTAAACCCCATCTTTTACCAATTTTCATATGCTACAGTTCACCATCTTTTTTGGTGATACGGAATTTCGACCTCATTTTTGCCAAAATTTTACTTGGATGTCCGCTAAGACCTTACCTATGGAGCTAGTTGTCCCTCACGGCCAAAATGGCTCATTTTCAAAGTCAAAGGATCCCTAGAGCAGGTAAATCCCCTCTTTTACCGATTTTCATGTGTTATAGTTCACCATCACTTTTGGTGATCCAGAATTCCAATCTGTTTTTTGCTAAAATTTTACCAGGACGTCCATTAAGACCTTACATATGGAGCCAGTTGGCCCACACGGCCAAAACGGACCATTTTCAACGTAAAAAGATCACCGCAGCAGGTAAATCCCCAATTTTGTGAATTTTCGTGCGCTATTATAGTCAATGGATTTTTTGATAATCTAGAAATGCGACCTCATTTTTGCCAAAATATTACATGTACATCCGTTAAGACCTTAGCTATGGAGCCAGTTGACCCTTACTGCCAAAACGTCCCATTTTCAAGGTTAAACGACCCCCGGAGAAGGTAAACCCCCTATTTTGCTGATTTTCGTGTGCTATAGTCCATGACTTTTTTGGTGATCCAGAATTCGACCTCATTTTTACAATTACTTTACCCAGATGTCCGTTAAGACCTTACCTATGTGGCCAGTTGGCCCTCACGGCCAAAACGACGCATTTTCAAGGTCAAACTATACCCAGAGCAGGTAAACCCCCTCTTTTACCGATTTTCATATGCTATAGTTCACGATTTTTTTTGGTCATCTGAAATTCTGACCTCATTTTGGCCAACATTTTACCTGGACGTCTGTTAAGACCTTACCTATGGAGCCAGTTGGCCCTCACGGACAAAACGGCCCATTTTCAAAGTCAAACGATTCCCAGAGCAAGTAAACCCTCTATTTTGCCGATTTTCGTGCGCTATAGTCCATGGATTTTTTGGTGATCCATAATTCCGACCTCATTTTTGCCAAAATTTTACCCGGACGTCCGTTAAGACCTGTCCTATTGAGCTTGTTGGCCCTCATGGCCAAAACGGCCTATTTTCAAGGTCAAACGATCTCGAAGCAAATAATCCCCTCTTTTATTGATTTTCATATGCTATAGTTCACCATAATTTTTGGTGATCCAAAAATTCTGACCTCATTTTCTCTAAAATTTTACATGGACGTCCGTCAAGACCTTACCTATGGAGCTAGTTGGCCCTCACGGCCAAAACGGACCATTTTCAAGGTAAAATGATCCCTAGAGTAGGTAAACCCACCATTTAGCCAATTTTCGTGCGCTATAGTAAATGAATTTTTGGGTGATCCAGAATTGCGACCTCATTTTTGCCAAATTTTTACCTGGACGTCCGTTAAGACCTTAGTTATGGAGCTAGTTGGCCCTTATGGCCAAAACGGATCATTTTGAAGGTCAAACGACTCCCGGAGAAGGTAAACCACCCATTTTGCTGATTTTTGTGTGCTAAATAGTCCATGGATTTTTTCGTGATCCGTAATTCTGACCTCATTTTTGCTAAAATATTACCTGGACATCCGTTAAGACCTTAACTATGGATGCAGTTGGCCCTCACGGCTAAAACGATCCATTTTCATGGTCAAACGATCCCCGGAGTAGGTAAACCCCCTATTATGCCGATTTTTGTGTGCTATAGTCCATTGAGTTTTTGGTGATCCAAAATTTTGACCTCATTTTTTGCAAAACTTTTACATGGATGTCCATTAAGACCTTTGCTATGGAGCCAGTTGGCCCTCACCGTCAAAACGGTCCATTTTCAAGGTCAAACAATCCCCAGAGCAGGTAAACCCCCTCTTTTACTGATTTTCATATGCTATAGTTCACCATATTTTTTGGTGATCCAGAATTCCGACCTCATTTTTTCTAAAATTTTACCTGGACATCCATTAAGACCTTACCTATGGAGCTAGTTGTCCTCACAGACAAAATGGCCGATTTTCAAGGTCAAATGATTCTCGGAGCAGGTAAACCCCATCTTTGACTGATTTTCATATGCTACAGTTCACCATCTTTTTTGGTGATTTGCAATTTCGACCTCATTTTTGAAAAACTTTACCTTGACGTCCGTTAAGACCTTACCTATGGAGCCAGTTGTCCCTCACGGCCAAAATGGCCCATTTTCAAGGTCAAATGATCCCTTGAGTAGGTGGACCCCCTCTTTTACCGATTTTCATGTGTTATAGTTCACCATCATTTTTGGTGATCCAGTATTCCGACCTTATTTTTGCTAAAATTTTACCTGGACGTCCGTTAAGACTTTACATATGGAGCTAGTTGGCCCTCACGGCGAAAACAGACCATTTTCAAGGTAAAACAATCAGCGAAGCAGGTAAACCCACAATTTTGCCGATTTTCGTGAGCTATAGTCAATGAATTTTTTGGTAATCAGAAATTGCGACCTCATTTTTGCCAAAATATTACCTGGATGTCCGTTAAGACCTTAGCTATGGAGCTAGTTGGCCCTTACAGCCAAAACGACCATTTTTCAAGGTGAAACGACCCGTGAAGAATGTAAACCCCCCATTTTGCCGATTTTCGTGTGCTATAGTCCATTGATATTTGGGGGATCTAGAATTCCAACCTCATTTTAAAAAATTTTTAACCTAGATGTCCGTTAAGACCTTATCTATGTAGCCAGTTGGCCCTCACGACCAAAACGGCCAATTTTCAAGGTCAAACGATCCCAGTGCAGGTAAACCTCCTCTTTTACAGATATTCATATGATATAGTTCACCATCTTTTTTAGTGATCCATAATTTTGACCACATTTTGGCCAAAATTTTACCTGGACGTCCGTTAAGACCTTACCTACGGAGCCAGTTGACCCTCATGGACAAAACGGCCCACTTTCAAGGTCAAACCATTCCAGAGCAAGTAAACCCTCCATTTGCCAATTTTCGTGCGCTATAGTCCTTGAATTTTTTGGCGATCCATAATTCCGAACTCATTTTTGCTAATATTTTACCCGGACATCACTTAGGACCTGTCTTATGGAGCAAGTTGGCCCTCACGGTCAAAATGACCTATTTTCAAGTTTAAACGATCTCATAGTAGGTAAAGTCCCTCTTTTATCGATTTTCATATGCTATAGTTCACTATCGTTTATGGTAATCCAAAATTCCGACCTCATTTTGGCTAAAATTTTACCTGGACGTCCGTTAAGACCTTAGCTATGGAGCCAGTTGGCCCTTACAGCTAAAACGGCCAATTTTCAAGTTCAAACGACTCGTGGAGAATGTAAACCCTCCATTTTGCTGATTTTCGTGTGCTATAGTCCATTGATATTTGGGGGATCCAGAATTCCAACCTCATTTTTACAAAAATTTTACCTAGATGTCCGTTAAGACCTTATCTATGTAGCCAGTTGGCCCTCACGACCAAAACGGCCAATTTTCAAGGTCAAACGATCCCAGAGCAGGTAAACCCCCTCTTTTACAGATTTTCATATGCTATAGTTCACCATCCTTTTTAGTGATCAGGAATTTCGACCACATTTTTGCCAAAATTTTACCTGGATGTCCGTTAAAACCTTACCTATGGAGCCAGTTGGCCCTCACGGACAAAACGGCCCACTTTCAAGGTCAAATGATTCCAGAGCAAGTAAACCCTCAATTTTGCCAATTTTCGTTTGCTATAGTCCTTGAATTTTTTGGCGATCCATAATTCTGACCTCATTTTAGCTAAAATTTTACCCGGACGTCCGTTAAGATTTGTCTTATGGAGCCAGTTGGCCCTCTCAGCCAAAACGGCTCATTTTCAAGGTCAAACGATATCAGAGCAGGTAAACCCCCTATTTTATCGATTTTCATATGCTATAGTTCACTATCTTTTTTGGTAATCTAGAATTCCGACCTCATTTTGGCCAAAATTTTACATGGACGTCCGTTAAGACCTTACCTGTGGATCCAGTTGGCCCTCACGGCCAAAACGGCCAATTTTCAAGGTCAAACGATCCCCGGAGCAGGTAAACCCCCTCTTTTACCGATTTTCATCTGTTATAGTATAATATCTTTTTGGTGATCTGGAATTCCGACCGCATTTTGGCCAAAATTTAACTTGGACATCCGTTAAGACCATACCTATGGAGCCAGTTGGCCCTCACGACCAAAAAGGCCCATTTTCAAGGTCAAACGATCCCCGAAGCAGGTAAATCCCCTATTTTGCCAATTTTCGTGTGCTATTTTCCATGGATTTTTTGGTGATCCAGAATTCCGACCTCATTTTTTCCAAAATATTACCTGGACGTCCGTTAAGACCTTACCTATGGAGCCAGTTGGCGCTCACAGCCAAAACGACCCATTTTCAAGCTCAAATGAGCCCCGAAATAGGTAAACCCCCATTTTTGCCAATTTTCGTGTGCTATAGTCAATGAATTTGTTGGTGATCCGGAATTCCCACCTCATATTTGCAAAAATGTTACCTAGACGTCCGTTAAGACCTTACCAATGGAGCAAGTTGGCCCTCATGGCCAAAAGGGCCCATTTTCAAGGTCAAACGATCCCCAGAGCAAGTAAACCCCATCTTTTACCAATTTTCATATGCTACAGTTCACCATCTTTTTTGGTGATACGGAATTTCGACCTCATTTTTGTCAAAATTTTACTTGGACGTCCGTTAAGACCTTACCTATAGAGCTAGTTGTCCCTCACGGCCAAAACGGCCCATTTTCAAGGTCAAACGATCCCCGGAGCAGGTAAACCCCTTCTTTTACTGATTTTCATGTGCTATAGTTCACCATAATTTTTGGTGATCCAAAATTCCAACCTCATTTTTGCTAAAATTTTACCTGGACGTCCATTAAGACCTTACATACGGAGCCAGTTGGCCCTCATAGCCAAAACAGACTATTTTAAAGGTAAAACGATCCTCGGAGCAGGTAAACCTCCAATTTTGCCGATTTTCATGCAGTATAGTTAATGGATTTTTTGGTAATCTGGAATTGCGACCTCATTATTGCCAAAATTTTACCTTGACGACGTTAAGACCCTAGCTTTGGAGACAATTGGCCCTTACGGTCAAAACTGCACATTTTCTAGGTTAAATGACACCCGGGGTAGATAAACTACCCATTTTGCTGATTTTCATGTACTATAGTCAATGGATTTTTTGTTCATCCAAAATTTCGACCCCATTTTTGCAAAACTTTTACCTAGACGTCCGTTAAGACCTTACCTATGGAGCCAGTTGGCCCTCACGGCCAAAACGGCCCATTTTCAAGGTCAAATGATTCCCGGAGCAGTCAAACACCCATTTTGCCGATTTTCATGTGCTATAGTCCATAGATTTTTTGGTAATCCGGAATTGCGACCTGATTTTTGCCAAAATTTACCTGGACTTCTGTTCAGACCTTATTTATGGAGCCAGTTGTCCTTTACAGCCAAAATGGTCCATTTTGAAGGTCAAATGACCCACGGAGCAGGTAAACCCCCATTTTACCGATTTTTGTGTGCTATAGTCCATGGATTTTTTCTTGATCTGGAATTCCGACCTTATTTTTGAAAATTATTTACCTGGATGTCCGTTAAAACCTTACCTATGGAGCCAGTTGGCCCTCACGGCCAAAAAATGCCCATTTTCAAGGTCAAACGATCCCAGAGCAGGTAAACCCCCTCTTTTACCGATTTTCATGTGCTATAGTTCACCATTATTTTTGGCGATCTGGAATTCCACCCTCATTTTTGCCAAAATTTACTTGGACGTCCGTAAGACCTTACCTATGGAGCCAGGTACCCCTCACGGCCAATACGACCCATTTTCATGGTCAAACTATCCCTGGAGCAGGTAAACCCCCCATTTTGTCAATTTTCGTAAGCTATAGACCATGGATTTTTTGGTGATCCAGAATTCTGACCTCATTTTTGCAAAACTTTTACCTAGATGTCTGTTAAGACCTTACCTATGGAGCCAGTTGGCCCTCACGTCGAAAACGATCCATTTTCAAGGTCAAACAATCTCTAGAGCAGGTAAACCCCCTTTTTTACACATTTTCATGTGTTATAGTTCACCATCATTTTTGGAGATCCAGAATTTCGACCTCATTTTTGATAAAAATTTATCTGGACGTTCATTAAGACCTTACCTATGGAGCCAGTTGGCCCTCACGGCCAAAACGGTCCATTTTCATGATAAAACAATCACCGAAGCAGATAAACCCCCAATTTTGCCAATTTTCGTGCGCATAGTCAATGGATTTTTTGATAATCCGAAATTGCGACCTCATTTTTGCTAAATTATTATATGGACGTCCGTTAAGACCTTGGCTATGGAGCCAGTTGGCCCTTATGGACAAAACTACCTATTTTCAAGGTCAAACGATCCCCGGAACATGTAAACCCCCCATTTTGCCAATTTTCATGTGCTATAGTCCATGGATTTTTTGTTGATCCAGAATTTTGACCACATTTTTTGCAAATATTTTACCTAGACGTCCGTTAAGACCTTAATAATGGATCAAGTTGGCCCTCATGGCCAAAAGGGCCCATTTTCAAGGTCAAACGATCCCAGAGCAAGTAAACCCCATCTTTTACCAATTTTCATATGCTACAGTTCACCATCTTTTTTGGTGATACGGAATTTCGACCTCATTTTTTCCAAAATTTTACCTGGACGTCCGTTAAGACCTTACCTATGGAGCTAGTTGTCCCTCAAGGCCAAAATGGCTCATTTTCAAAGTCAAACGATCCCTAGAGCAGGTAAATCCCCTCTTTTACCGATTTTCATGTGTTATAGTTCACCATCATTTTTGGTGATCCAGAATTCCAACCTGTTTCTTGCTAAAATTTTACCAGGACGTCCGTTAAGACCTTACATATGGAGCCAGTTGGCCCTCACGGCTAAAACGGACCATTTTCAAGGTAAAAAGATCACCACAGCAGGTAAACCTCCAATTTTGCCAATTTTTGTGCGCTATAGTCAATGGATTTTTCGATAATCCAGAATTGCGACCTCATTTTTGCCGAAATATTACATAGACGTCTGTTAAGACCGTAGCTATGGAGCTAGTTGGCCCTTACTGCCAAAACGTCCCATTTTCAAGGTCAAACGATGTCACGACTCGAGAGCACCCACTAGTCGTAACCGGCGTATTCGACCTCGAAGAGGTCAAATACAAGCCTCATGGATCATTCATGGCATACGATACTAAAAAAAATATAAAGAGAATAATTTAAAACTTTCCTCACACACGAAGATACCTTCAATAAATAGTGAGTGGAAGACTTTCTAGACTTTATACGATATGTCTCAAAACCATCTAATACTTGAACACAACATTGGGACTAAGCCCACTCAAAACTATAACAAAACTACAAGACATAAAGGAACATGTTGGTTATTGTCCTCGAATCTATGAGGACTCACCAAGTCTTCATCTTCAAACACCTTAGAAACCTATCCATCAACCATGGAATATCAACATCTCCAAGCCCCTACACTTTAGTCAAAAGGGAAAGAAGGGGTTAGTACAATTAAGTACTAAGTATGGAAACCATGCAATAACATGCTAAAAAGGACATTTGGTAGAAAGTCATGCTTTATGCCATTTTAGTAAAACTTCCTGAATATTGACATATTAGACATATTATAGAACATAACCAACATATAAGACATTAACCACATTATAGAAATACTCAACATTTTCACCAAGTAACTCATTTAATCATCCAAGGACCCTTATCTAAAGTTACCCTAAGACACACTTGTGTGAGACATGAAGTGGCCGCCCATACAACCTCTTCATACACACCTAAGTGTTCCTCAAGGCTACTATAGACAAGAACCATCATGCTTCAAGGTAACATACTAAGTAACTCACTTCATTAACATAAGTTATTCATTCAACAAATCATTTAGACAACAAGTCAACATTCTTCTTTAAAGTCATTTAGGACACATTCATGCATTTAGGGTACTTCTCACTTTAGCCATATAGACTTAGAGAACTCACTTTAGCACCTTCAATGGCTACTCATGCCATATGTAGATAACATCCCATACTACTACGTACATGGTGTAGAACTTATCAAGTAACCAGAGTTCACATTAGGGCATCATGTTCTACATTTAAAGGTCCAAGTGTCAAGAATGCTAATAGCACCAATTTCCAAGAGATTCAATAACAAGGCTCGCCCAATATATACATCATGTCGTCACACCAAGCACAAGCGTATCAAGAAGGGCTAACGCCCTGTTTCAAGAAGGGTCAAAACCCAATAATCAAGAGAACCAAGAATCATATTAAAAATGGCTTTCTAGATCGTACTTAAAATGGACAACTTCCATACTTAAGACGAACTAAAAATCCAGAGTCAAGATGGCAAATGATCCGAATCAAGAGGCATGCCAAGATTGACAAAGTCACAGCCACAGGAAGGACAAAGTCCCAACAAGAGTGCTAGGTGATCAAACAGTCCGTACAAGTGGGCGAGTTACATGAGCGTCTTTAACGCCTTAAAGGATACCACATGACAATGCAAGGTGACAAGAGGTAGCCAAGGTACCAAGATCAACTTTCAAATATTCCCACAGTTACAAGAGTACAAGTACAAGTTTATACCCAACCCTTGGGCTTTAGCATAGAAACAGTCCAACAAAACTTCAAGAATTCAAACCGTAGCCCGACTACAGTATCAAGGCTCTCAACTTGTACACGAGTATATATAACTTAAAAATACAATTAATAACTTCTTAACTTCTATAAGCTCAATAATGTTGATGTAAAACAAGATTATCATCACAAGTCAGCTTAGCCTGTACAAATACGACTATGCTCCCAAAACAGTGATTCTGGCCAGCCTAGTACCTCATGTTGCAGCTTAGATTTGAAAAGGAAAAAGGCAAAACTAGACTTTATAACCTTCATGAAATATGTAGATACATATCTTAGGGTTGCAAACAAACAAGAATCACTGCCAAATATATTTTGTACAAAAAGATATATTCAAGACACTAGCCGCTGATCATGCAGGATTTCAATTCCCGGAATCTGGGCAGAACTTTCCCTATGTTGCGTCCCATATTTCGTGTCCATAACAGTTAAATCAGAGTTTTACATAAACATAAAAGTTGTAGGTATACGAGTTAGCTTTCTAAATCATATATATTCATTGCAAACGAAGTTCTAGAGAACAAGATATGCATAAATTACCAACCACTACCCAACTTAGAAACAGAGTTCATCACTTACATATGAAAGGAATGCCATAGCCTATCAATTTATATTCAACATAGCTTTTCATTTATCAAGAAGAGCACCTAAATCTACCAAGTCAAGAGATGACATTCAACAATATAAGGCACTTCACATTCCATCATCTTCATTCATAAGTGTTAAGAGAGAACATACTTTAACTCACTGTGTTATCCACCTTATATAGGATCATCACAAGATCACATAAAACTCATTCACATCATACCTTCACATATAGCTTCACATAAAACTCATTCACATCATACCTTCACATATAGCTTCACATAAAACTCATTCACATCATACCTTCACATATAGCTTCACATAAAACT
>JAJOOO010002224.1:0-25851 GCA_029582685.1 Solanum piurae
AAAAAAAAGGGAAGCCCGGTATACTAGGACCCTTTGGCCATGCGATATGGTATCATGATATGGAATCATGAGATGAAATTGAAGTTATGTTTGGACGTCCGATATGAAATTTGTGTTGTATATTTTCTCATAAAAATAAAAATCTCATAAGTTGTAAAACTATTAAAATAGCCCCAATTATTTATTTAATCTTATCAAATAAATAAAAATTTATAAAATCGCATAATAAATTATTACAAAGCTATTTGTTCTCCACTTAAGTAATTGTTTCATCTAACTTTAATTTGATAAAAAAAAATTGAACATATTGTAGTGTACTAGTCTTTAATATAATCCTTCCACATATACAGACAATTTTCTCACGTTGAACTTGCATTTCTCGATCATGTGACCGAGAAGACGAATCAACATTGTTACTTTGAGCCATTTGTTGGTCAGTATCTTCCGCAACTATATTTTCATGCTCATAGACCATAAATATTTCATCACTTTAACAATCGGTTGGTGTGAGTTAAAGTGACTATATGTTGGTGAGAGTAATAAATTTTAAAAAGTAATGATGTGATTATAAATTTTATTTACATATGAAATAAATGGTTAGTAGATATAAATGTGGGGTTGTTTTAACAAAATATAAACTCATGGATCAATTTTTGTATTAAAATATCTTAAATCATGATATGGAATTACCATATAATTTCATATCATGTGTTTTAGAGAATATGAAATCATGAGATAGAATCAACGTTGATTCCATATCACGATACCATATTGTGATATGATATCGCATGGACAAACGCCTACTAAGTATTCTGTAAGATGCCAAGATCCATTGATCCGGTTACACTATCGGATAAAAATTGACTTATAATTATAAGTAAATATAAGATTATGAATTTCATATTTAATGAAACATATGTATAGAAATATTTTGTATGAAAAAATCTTTAGACTAAAAATAAATAAATACCTATAACTTAAACTCAATACTTATTAATTCCTGTTGCTTATTGTGCTCACGATGGAACTCATAAGACAACAATCATGTTATCTTAATACTAATATAAAATGATAAGTTGTGTCGTGCCACTAAATTATTCAGGAATCAGGAATGAGATCTTCAACGACATGGAAGCATCTCGGAAAAAGTGAAGCCCCATTTGTCACCTAAACTTTGTATAAAAATGGCTTCCTTCAATTAGAATTCAAAACCAGACACAAAAGCTATCTCAATACAAAAAATTTCCATTTACAACTTACAAAATCTGAAAAAAAAAACTCAGAAATTTATTCATTTTCTTCATCAATGGATACAATCAAATCTTTCAAAGGCTATGGCAAAGTGGACGAGTTGGAAGAACAAGCTTTCAGGAAGAAAACCCGTAAGCGTCTCATTATCTTAATTGTCTCTGCCATTCTTCTCCTTATTGCAGTTGTAGGCATAGTTGTTGGAACTGTTGTTCACAAAAACAACAAAAAGGACAACGATTCGAAACAAGCCTCTTCTACTGCTCAATCCCTGGAAGTTCTCTGTAGCTTAACTGAGTACAAAGATTCGTGCTTATCAAGCTTATCATCCTCAAATATCACTGATCCAGAAACGCTGTTCGTACTTTCTTTGAAAATAGCCATGGATGCGGTCAAGAATATGTCTTCTGGACCGCAGAATTGGGCGAAATTGACTAAAGAACCCAAAGTACAAAGGGCATTGAAAGTCTGCGAGACTGTATTCGACGATGCAATTGATAAACTTAACGACTCTGTTTCATCGGTGCAAGTGAACGGAGGCGCAAAACTGCTTTCAGGACCCAAAATCGACGATCTCAGAACTTGGTTGAGCTCGACGCTTACAGATCAGGAAACTTGCTTGGACGCACTCGAAGAAATGAATGCCACATTCGTGAACGACGCTAAGCTGTTAATGAAAAATTCGACTGAATTTACCAGCAACAGTTTAGCTATTGTGGCTAACATTTTTGGGATTCTAGGTAAATTCAATATTCCGATTCACCGGAAATTGTTGAACATTGGGGAATTCCCGGAATGGGTAGCAGCGGGTGACCGGAGACTTATGCAGGAGGTTAATCCGAAACCGGACGTGACAGTGGCGAGTGATGGTTCCGGAAATGTTACGACTATTGGAGAAGCAGTGAAAATGGTGCCGAAAAAGAGCAAAACGAAATTCGTGATATATGTGAAGGAAGGTGAATATGTTGAGACAGTGAGAATGGATAAGTCTCTTTGGAATGTCATGATGTACGGCGATGGCAAAACTAAGACCATTATTTCCGGCAGCTTGAACTTCATCGATGGAACTCCCACTTTTGAGACGGCCACATTTGGTAAGTTTTTTATTTACTAATAAAAAATTACTTGCACCGATTATTTACACAAAATACAAACGCATTCCATTTGTTAGTTATCGAAATTCAAGATTACTGGGGTGATTATTGAATTTACATGGTTAAGTATTAAATTAATCAACTGAATTATGTTTTATTTAGATCTTTCTTCTAGTTCTAAAAACTACTATTTGCTGATTAAAATTGTACTACAAGGTTACAAGAAAGGGTCAACCTTTTTTGTTAAGAAAAAATTTAGTCTAAGATATTAGTAATAGATTGTTTAAAAACTGGTTCTATAGGATTTTTGTCAAAGGTAGGTTGGTCTAAGAAATTGACTTTGATCGATTCATGAAATCGGCATTTCTTTTTCTGTTTTGTTTTTGCGGTTGTACATATTTAAATGTTTATTACAACTTGTTGAGCCCCGATGAGTTAATAGATATTTTTGATGATACACGCCTTTTGAGTTAATGTTTGAATTGAGTTAGACATGAAATTTATTTATATGATAACTAGGCCAATCCCAATGAATCATTTAACTCGATATTGACCCATATTTTAAACTGTTCATGCTCAAAATATCTAATCCTGAACTAAGCATCCCAATGCTTAGTGAACTCGTGGTTTCATGTTATGGTCATATGGTGTGTTTGCATGTGGGCTTTGATGGCCTTATCTAACTGATTCAGTGTCATCAGAATGCACATGGTTTTTGTTTGTCACCCATGTGATTTGATGTCTCAGTTTGCCACCCATGTGAACTCAGTTGCCAGCTGGTGGAGTGGTTAGCTGAGGCTTTCAAATGACATCATTTATTGTTCATTTATCATTTTGCCCTCTCCTTTTGAATTTAGCCTAAAATTCCTTTTGCTGAAAATGAGAGGAATCTAATGTTACAATTTTACGTGGTTGGTTAAATTAAATAATTTGGTTCATTTTTGTACATGTATCAGCTGTTGCTGGTAGAGGCTTCATTGCCAGAGACATAACATTCAAGAACACCGCTGGTGCCGCAAAGCACCAGGCAGTGGCCATGCGTTCAGGGTCCGATCAATCTGTATTTTATCGATGCTCCTTTGATGCCTTCCAGGACACCCTCTATGCTCACTCCAACCGTCAATTTTACCGCGAATGTGACATTACAGGTACAATCGATTTCATGTTTGGTAACGCTGCGGTTGTTTTCCAAAGTTGTAAAATCCAGCCCAGACAACCATTAGCCAATCAGTTTGTGACCATTACGGCCCAAGGCAAAAAAGACCCAAATCAGAATTCAGGCATGTCTATTCAAAAGTGTGATCTTTCACCATTGGATGATCTGAAAGCTCCAACATACTTGAGCAGGCCCTGGAAGGACTACTCTACAACAGTAATCATGCAGTCCACTATTGGTGCATTCTTGAATCCTCTAGGTTGGATTGAATGGGTCAGTGGTGTGGAGCCAGCCAACACCATTTTCTATGCTGAGTATGCCAACACCGGCCCAGGTGCATCTGTGACCCAAAGGGTCAAATGGGCCGGTTATAAGTCCAGCATTACCCCAGACCAGGCGGCCCAATACACCGTACCGTCTCTCATACAAGGCGATACCTGGTTACCAGAGACAGCAGTTGTCTTTGATTCTACCTTGTAAACATAAGTATGGACACGGGTTTGCTTCTCTAGGAAGTATATTAAAAAAATCAGTTTCTTTTTTCTTTGAAGAAAAAAAGTCCAGTTATTTGGCAATTTACTACTCTGTGTATTCTTTTTCCGGCAGTGACATTCTTTTAACCTGTATGTAAAGAGTATGTATGTTTTATAAAAGCATTGTGAACAAAACTGACAAATGTTGCTTGTAATTTAATTTATAAATTATAAAAGCTCTGTGAACAAAATGAGAAAAGTTGAGACAAGTCAACAAAAGGAGGCTCCTTAGTTGTCCTAGTCTTTTTTGGATAGTATTGATAGCTATTAAAAAAACAGGCTAAAATAAGATGCAGTAATATTCGGTCAATTCCTCGATAGATATCTAATTCCAATGATTCGAGGAAAGCAATTAATTTCCTCACTTAGCTTGATTTATAATTTTCATGTGATCGCTTGTAAATTTTTTGAACCAACTGTATAAGGATTAAAAGAAGGATGACATAGTGTGTTTACCATTTTATCCTATTAATTATGAAGTTGATGAATTAAAAACTAAAGATTTTCAAGAAGTTATACCTTTTTTAAAGTAAATAATTGAGGTATAATAGGTAAAAAAAAATTAATCCTTTCTTGATTTGTCAAAATGGATAAGTTATTAGGAATAACTAAAAAAGAAAAAAGTGGACAAGTAATTAGGAACAAAGGGGTAATTGATTAGGATGAAGATGACTTGATCACGATTCACACCTATCTAGAATTAAAAAAATGGTTTAGTAGACGTAAAAGAAAAACCTTAGACGAATTTATGAAAAACTATTTTTTTGTTGGACGGGAAGAATTCATGTATTAAAAAATTACTCGGGGAATGGTTTTGGTGGAGAACAAGATGCAGAAAATGAAGTTGAGATCGTTCAATCATGTGAAGAGTAGATATCCAAAGCCCTAGTGTGAAGGTATGAGAGGTTGACTATGAATGGTTCCAAAAAAGGTAGAGGTAGATCATAGAAGTATGATATAGATGTGAATTATGATTAGACAGGACATGATGGAGTTTAAACTTATCAAGGACATACCTATAAATAGAAAGTTGTGAATGACACATATTTAGAATAAACATTTAGTAGGTAGTAGTGCGTTGTCTTGCTATTCATCCGTACTAGTAGATGTAGTATTGCTTATGTAGTTCTTGGCCATTCAATTATGTTATTATGTGTTGTCTTGTATTTCAACTATCATATTACGTTGCTATATATAATTACTTTTTTATTATTATCTATTATTTTTTATTACTATAAGTTATTTTTTGTACTTCTATTATTTCTTTTTCAGGATTTCTTTGGACTCTTTTTTTTTTTAACCGAGGGGCTATTAAGAACTACCAATCTTCTTTTAAAATAAATTCAAGATTTGCTTACATTGTGCTCTTTTCATATAGTAAGATTATATAGTTTAGTTTCTAATTACATAAATGAGTAATATTAAATCAAAGAACACAAACCTTACTGATTTCTAATTAATACGAAACTTTAAAAAAATTGATACCCATATCTCTTGATTCCTTTTTAGCGAAAGCCAATACAAATACAGGGGGCGCGATTGGGTAGTCGCCATCGACAGAATACCCATAGACTAGTTCTCTGTTAAAGTACCTAACGAAACTATCCTCACCAATCAGAGTCAGAGGGTACTGATTCTCGGCCAAAAACGTGGGCCGTAAGTCAAAAGTGCGCTCGATTTATGCGAAAAGTGGTAAAAAAGTTGGTGAATCGAAAACGTTAACCGCTCTTCACTCTCCGCCCACTGTTCGCCCAAATCCAGAATGCGGAGATTCGTAGCTGATAAAGCCAAGACTCTCATCAGTAGGAGCAGGACCACCTGTTCGTCTTCTTCTCCTATTACTACTTCTACTTCCGTGGTGCAGCGGCTCACCTCTTCTTCTTCTGAATCACCTGCTGTTCTTCGTTTTTTATCCACTTCTTCTGATTCAATGGCTTCCGATTATTCATCCACTCCGATCACTCTTAACAACGTTAATCCAAAGGTATTCCTATTTCTTTTAACTGTTGATTTTGAATTTTTATTTTTCTGCTATTGCTCTAATTGACTTGAGCTTTTTTTTAGTTTCACCCAATTTAAGGATTTTTCAAGTGTTTCGTGATTGGTTTCTTTACATATTGATTTAATTGATCCTTGTCCGTTATGTATGCTCCAGTAAGAAACTCCCTTACTTCGGCTATTAAGGATTTTCATTTTAGGCTGGCCTGTTTGGACAGTTGAACGGGGCCCATTCTCTATCCGGGCACGAGCAGGAATATAAAAAATAATGAAAAAGCAAAACATGTACCTGATGTAACTACATATTCAAAAATACGTGTGATCCAATTTGATAGGCTGTCCGCAGAAAGGAAAGAGTTTACACCACATAACATTTTTAATTTTGGTTTTGCTCTGTGTTTATATGTTTTCTTTATAGGTTAATCTCTTCCCAGAAGTGTAGGATTTTTCATCTATTTATTCTTTACATACTTTAATTAATCTGATACCAAGTAATGTCTACAAATTATTATACCAACGAGTAGTGTATGTGACGTCTATATATTTTATTTGTTTCAATTGGGGTGCTTATGATTCGTGACGTTTGTTGCGCTAAGCATCCCATCTGATTTGACCCTAGATCATTGGCGTGAATACTATAATTTTGCCCTGTTCTGGTGTAGGATTTTACTATGGCCTCTACAGTCAAATGACTTGATGTATTACAACTCATTTTTGGTTTCAGGTTTTGAAATGTGAGTATGCTGTCCGTGGAGAAATCGTCAACCTTGCTCAGGTAGTTTTGGAAGTCGATTTTACACTCTAGTTAGAGTTATCATTTCAGAATCTTGTTAGTTGCACTTGCGCCATTTATTTTCTGGGAATGCTTAATCTTGCAATAAAAACAATATATTGATTTGTGTACTGTGCGATGCATCATCATGCAGAAATTACAACAAGATCTCAAGGAGAATCCAGGCTCTCATCCCTTTGATGAGGTACCAACTCTTTTGGACTTGTTTTTTTGTTTCCATTTAAGCTATAGTATTGCATATCTTAATCAATTTTGCTTCTTTCACTTTTAACAAAGCTTAATATAGGTGACCTAGAGCTTTATTGTTGTCTAGATCTTTTCTGTACTCATTCCTCTAATTCATGCAGATCTTATACTGCAATATTGGAAATCCTCAATCTCTGGCTCAGCAGCCTATTACTTTCTTTAGGGAGGTGAGGATAATTTTTTTGATTCTACATTATGTTTATTTGTTTCATAGATCAGCATCTAAGGAGGCTTCCTTTGTTAGGTCCTTGCATTATGTGATCATCCACTTATTTTGGACAAAAGTGAAACGCAAGGTTTGTTCAGGTATGAAGTTTGTCTATCAACCTCGGTGCACCTTGTAGCTCAAGGAAACAGTTTATATACCTTTGTTTTTATAGATGTCTGAAGAAATGGAGTTGACATGGCTAAATTCCGTAGAAAAAATATTTCCCCTGTACTTTTCAAACATGGTACAGTTAAGTCTCCTGCTACAGATGGAACCTTTAGTCCTTGTTATTGTATAATAAATAATTTGCAGAAGGAGTAAGAATCAAATTTTAATGATTGTATTTTTTTTAATTCATTTAAGTAAGAATCAAATTTTAACGATTGCATTCTTTTTATTTCTTTTAAGTCAAATGTCAAACTTAGAAAACCAAGTGATACTTATTATAATTTGTGCAAGTGAGCAAAAGTTTACTATGCTGGTGAAGTGAGCCATTCATGTAATATGAAATTTTCATCACTATTCCTTGGAGCAGAAAGTACAAGGGTAACATAATCTTTACAAAAAGAGACATAATACAAAAGCTTTTCTTTCCCCCCAAAGTTCTAAGAAATTATTTAGCTTGTAAGGAAGGTGTTGGTGACACTGTTGCAGTTTGCTTTCCATATCAGTTTGCTATTAAATGCTGCTTTCATTCTTCAAACAAATCGGAAGCTCCTCGTTCATTATCAATAGAATTCCCTGGGCACACGTCCAAAATACAAGTTCCCAAGAGAAGCATGCAACTTGGGGCAATGAGCATAGTGTGGGTGCTTGTTTATGATCCCAAATCCCTTGCTGTCAGATCACGTGTACTTGACTTTTCTATTTCATGTCAACTTGACATATCAAATAATGTTCTTGAGGCCCGACAAAAGTAAAAATGTATAATTTTAAGCTAAAAATCAATTGGATGTGGAAGGTTATGATGACTGAGAAGCTCTAAGTCGCATATTATTTAGATAATTGATGATTCTGTTCTATTTGCACCAAGTTTCTATAGGTATTGTTTTTACTTTTTTAGCTTCAAAATGTGTACATATTATCTGGCTATAATCGAACTCCTACTTTTTTGTTATTCTTTGAAGTCATTGCAAATTTGCAATGTCGTGTTATTATTAAATATTAGTCATTCACTTTTGTTCTCAAATTTTTGTGTGTTATAGATGATAGGTTCTTTCTTCGAGATTTTTTCCTAAATATTATGGTATGGACTATGGCTTGCACCCAAATAGAAGCAAAAAACTTGTGAATTCTGGTTTACGTCTCATACAACCAGTCAGAAACTGTGTGAAATTATTATTTTGATGTCTTCCATTCTCTCTTTTCTTTGTAGTGCGGATTCAATAGAACGAGCTTTCCAGATCCTCGACCAAATTCCTGGTAGAGCAACAGGTGCATACAGCCACAGTCAGGTGACTATATCTTCTATCGTATTGTCCTAGATTTGGAGCCAGTATAATCATAGAACTTATTGTTATGTTTTGCTAAATCTAGGGTATCAAAGGATTACGTGATACAATTGCTTCTGGTATCGAAGCTCGTGATGGCTTCCCTGCTGATCCAAATGATATTTTCTTGACTGATGGTGCAAGCCCTGCGGTAAATTTGTTTGATCATAAAGTTATTTGTACAGCTTTGAAGAGTAACTAAAAGAATAGCAAGATGTTTATAATGTTGGGTTTTCATCTTCTATTCAGGTTCACATGATGATGCAGTTGCTCATCGGGTCAGAGAATGATGGAATTCTCTGTCCCATCCCTCAATATCCTCTTTATTCCGCTTCAATTGCTCTCCATGGTGGCACTCTCGTAAGTGCATTTGCTTCAACTTATAGTTTGATCAGTGTTAGTTGTGTAGTTGTCTTTGAATGCAACTACCAGATCTTTATAGAAAAGATATATATTAATAAGCTTGGTTAACCTGCTTATTTGTGGAGGATATCATTGTAACCTATTATTAAATGAAAAATGACCTGATTAACTTACTCTTCAGTTGAAGGTAACCACACAGGAGCCTCTTATGTATGCTTTTATCTGGTTATTTAGGTTCCTTATTATCTTGATGAGGAAACAGGATGGGGACTTGAGGTCTCAGAGCTTGAGAATCAGCTGAAAACTGCAAAATCTAAAGGTATTAACGTTAGGGCTTTGGCTGTGATCAATCCAGGCAACCCAACTGGGCAGGTAATGGTTTTTAAGATTTTGGAATCTCATCGTACCTTTTTTAAAAAAAAAACAAACAAACATAGAGGATGTGATTTATGTTATTTAATGAGAACCGACTGTGGTGGAAAATGCTGGTCTTCCCTTTCCCAATTATATCTCAGAATGACATGAGTAGTTTTCTATGTATACCTTAGGTTCTTGCTGAGGCTAACCAACGAGAAATTGTGGAATTCTGCAAGAAAGAAGGCCTTGTTCTTCTGGCGGATGAAGTGAGTTTATTCCCCTCTAGATGCTTCTTTGCTTCACTCTGATAAATTATTTTGCTTCCATGGCAATTTACCAGTGATTCTCCACTTGTTTGGGAGGGTTCATAATGTTTTCCATTCCTGAGATTGTGCAATTACTAATATTCTATATTATTAGTCCTCTTATATATTGTGAAACTCATGCAGGTGTATCAGGAAAATGTTTATGTGCCTGAGAAGCAGTTCCACTCATTTAAGAAGGTTGCGCGCTCTATGGGATTTGGAGAAAAGGACATCTCTTTAGTTTCTTTTCAGTCTGTGTCAAAAGGTAGATATTACTGCCTCAATCCAGCCCTCTCTTGTTGGCTGTCTTTCTCTTTCGTTTGTCTGTATGTCACAAAGTTATGGGGAGAAGGGGAGGGTTTCATTTTCACGAATGCATCTGATATTTTTGATCTTTCAATCCTTGTCTGTTGCTAATTTTCTTTACTGGCTTTAGGATTCTACGGAGAGTGTGGAAAGCGAGGAGGTTACATGGAGGTTACTGGATTTAGCCCTGAGATAAGGGAACAGATATACAAAGTGGCATCTGTCAATCTGTGTTCCAACATTTCTGGTCAGATTCTTGCAAGCCTTGTCATGAGCCCTCCAAAGGTTGGTATTCTATGTTTGTGTAACCCATGGACATTGCATTCTGAAGGAGTGAAATTGATATTGAGACTGACCCCAACTAGCTTTGGATTGAGGTTCAGTTGTTAAGTGGAGTGGAGTGTCCACCTTCATCAATACAATATTTTGGAAGTGGTAGTAATTTTCTATACCCAGAACGAGTAACTCAATGACTTTCTCGTTAATTTTGTTGAGTTGTTTCCGAATCTTTTGCTACCGTTTTAAATAGGAATTTTGGTTTAAGGATAATTGCATGAGGGAATAAGATGTAGGGTAGGAGTTTTTTTTTTAATCACGTTGGTATGATTATAGCATGATCAAAATTTTTATACATATCTTTTTCAGATTTGTAAAACAATATAAACCAGAGCAAGAGAGATAGTATGACTTTTGAATAATCTGAAGTGACGAAATGTACAAAACAAATGAGATTACTGCAGGGAAAAAGGACACCTTCAAGCGGAAGGACAGCTTTTTTCTATAATCTTAGAAGCTTGTTCGGAGGTTCCTTTTCTCCGTGTTATAGATACTTAACTATCAGCACTTGCTCTATTGATTTCTGCAGGTGGGTGATGAATCATACGAGTCTTTTGCTGCTGAGAAAGAAGGGATACTCTCATCCTTGGCAAGACGTGCAAAGGTCAGTAGAATCGGCATATCCAACTGGTGGTGACTAAATAATGAACTAGTTTTCTGGTGCAGTAGTGGATTGTTTTTGGATCATGAACCTTGCATCTGAAAAGAAGGCTGGTTAAAGTAGGAACCGAAAATGATGTCTGAAATTTTCTTAAAATAGAGATGTCCCAAAATAATTTCCTCTAGAGTTCCATTTTGGCTTTTCAAAAATGGCATCTAAATTTTGTGCCTCCTTTTGGTGAATTTCATCTCTCTAATTGGTATGTTTTCTGTTTTTCTTCTGTGTCTGGCAAATTTTTGACTAATTTGTCAATAGACACTAGAAGATGCATTCAGCAGTTTGGAGGGAGTAACATGCAATAAAGCAGAGGGTGCAATGTATCTATTTCCACGTATCAACTTACCCGACAAAGCAATAAAAGCAGCAGAAGAAGCTAAAATTGCACCAGATGCATTTTATGCTCGGCGCCTCCTTAATGCCACTGGAATTGTTGTTGTCCCAGGCTCTGGATTTGGCCAGGTGATTGTTATAATTTTCACCACTTGCATCATGATATTCCTAGTTTTAATATGGTTGGTAACTATCATCACTACAACAACAACATACCTAGTGTAGTCCCATAATTGAGGTATGGGAAGGGTAGAGTGTATGCAAAATCTCAAACCTTACCCCCTACTAGAGAGGTTGTTTCTGATAGACCACCACTAATTTTAAAAATTCACACGGCGTCACCAAGATTGATTAAACATCAACAAACAACTTAATAAGCATTTCCTGAACAGTTTTAGTATCTTTACCTTCAGAAAGAAAAAAAGATTCTTTACCTTCGGAAGGGTTGAATGAAAAATGAACTGTGAACAGAAATTAGGCAAAACAAATTTGGAGGATTTTTTTCAATAAACAACAACTGTTTCTGCAGTCAAGGTTTGTTTTATTTGAGAAACGTTCCTTTTGTCAAGACACGGATTAGTTTGCATACCTGGTAGGACGCTGATTAGTTTGCATACCTGGGTCCTGGTAGATGTTAAAATTTCTCCCTGTTTTAATTTGAGAACTAAAGGGTATTTGTTACACTACTGGTTATTGGGAACTGCTTGTTTTGACTAATTCTGTTTTTATTTGTTACATACATGAAGCGTCCTGGAACGTGGCATTTTAGGTGCACAATATTACCGCAAGAAGAGAAGATACCAGCTATTGTATCTCGTCTTACAGAATTCCATAAGCAGTTCATGGATGAATTCCGCGGCTAAGGAGTCTGGGAGTACATTCTATTGAAGACTGATTAAGAGAATTTTTAATAAGCCATCTATGTATGTTTTATTTCCATTCTCACCAAAAACAATTACGTTTCATTAGTGAAAGCTGATATAGGATTGTTTGGCACATACAAGTTGGGGATTGTTTATTCTAATCTTATTTGTATTTGACTTGACATTGAGATGATCAATGTGAGAATTGTTTTGTATGCCAAACAGGTAAACCTTTAGCCAAAGTCGACATGGTTAATTGAAATTTAAATGTCTTGGTCTTTTTGCAATCTTAGCTTATAACGCAGCCAGTGTTTTTCACTTCCATCTAGTAATATTCAGTTTTATATCACCACTGGGCGTTTTTATTGACCCTCCATATCTAGTCTGATGATTCTGGTTGCAAACGCAGCATGATATTAGTCATAAGACCGACGGTTTAGAGAAGACTGGGTTTCCTTTTTTTGTTCTGATAGCCGAGAAATTTTCGAGGACTAATGGTTTATGGCGGATAGGTTTTTTTCCCCTTCGTTTTCCACTTTAATGTAGAGTTGTTATTTGTTGTAGGGTTTGGACTTGCCATGTGCCACCTAATTCATACACTTTTATATTTCCAATCCACAGCACATGAAAAAAGAAATTTCAATACGCACTCTACAGTTGGATAATCCTTTATTGAATGTAAGTAGGTTATCAATTAAAATGAAATTATGACATAAACTTGACAGTAAATGCTTACTAAACCTTTAGAATTGACAAATTAAAGTGAAAACGCTTAAGTGCTAAGAAATTGTATAACATATATATATTTATACAACTTAGGATAAATACTAGTATCTCACAAATCACGGTTTCTCATATTAGTTCGACAAATTCAGGTAGAAGTTAAGTTGTAGAGAGTAGACTCAGTAGAGGGAAACAAATAGATTGATAGGTGTCAAAGCCAGAAATACTCTCATCAGCAATACCATACCACCTGTTCGTCTCCAATTACTTCCGTGTTGCAGCACCGCACCTCTTCCTCATCACCGTCACATCCTCTTCCATTTTATTCTCCACTCTTCACCATGATCTCCTCCTTCTATGGCTTCCGATTATTCATCCTCTCCTATCACCCTTAACGACCTTAATCCAAAGGTATTTCCCCCCCTTCTCTTCTTTTGACTTCCACTACAGGGTCCAATCACGTCATGTAGTACAAGACGTAAAAAAAATGTGATATTTGAAAATTTGTGATTGACCAAAAAAAAAAAAAAACTTCAAAAACGGGTCAAAACTAATTTTTCAATTTCGAAAATCATTTTCTAAGTTTCTTTCGAAAAATCAAACCCGTGTGAATAGACAAACGGGAGCTAAGCTCAGGTAGTTGTTTATTTGTTTCAGGTTTTGAAATGCGCATATGCTATCCGCGGAGAAATTGTCACCCATGCTCAGGTAGCTCCCAAGCTCAATTTTACACTAGCTGCCTGCCAATGTCACTCTAATTTCAGCTTATTTTGGTTGAAAGTTGGTTTTCAGCTTTTCCGGGGGGAAATTTCAACCGTTTTTTGGAACAAATGCCACCTTATTTATCTTACAAATCCTAAAAAAAACATCTACGATGTATTGATGGTGTTCTTTGCGATGCAGATATTACAGCAAGACCTCACGGTGAATCCAGGCTCTCATCCCTTTAATGAGGTACCAGCTCTTGTAGACTTTGTTTTTTGTTTCCTTTGTAGTTTTAATAATGCATATCTTAAGGAATCATTCTAACAAAGTTCAATATAGGTGAGTTTGAGCTTTGTTAGTCGTCTAGTCATTTTCTGTAATATTCTCTAATTCATGCAGATTTTATACTGCAATATTGGGAATCCTCATTCCCTGGGTCAGAAGCCTATTACTTTCTTTAGGGAGGTGGGAATAAGTTGTTTGATTCTAGATTCTGTTTTCTTTTTTTAATCTCAATAGAATGATTTCTAAGGAGCTTCTTTATTAGGTCCTTGCGTTATGTGACCATCCACTTCTTTTGGACAGAAGTGAAACAAAAGCTCTGTTCAGGTATGAAGTTTGTTTATCAACCTTGGTGCACCTTGTAGTTCAATGAAACAGATCATGTACCTACGGTACCATAGGTGTCTAATGTCTATCTGGAATTGGCATGACTAGTTTCCATAAAACAAATGTTCCCCCCTGTATTGTTCTAATGGTATGGTTAAATCTCCTGCTACTAGTGATGGAATCTTTTATCCTAATAGTGAATAATTTGCAGGAGTAAGATTCAAGGTTAAATGAATGTATTCTTTATTTCAAATGTCCAACTTATAAAATCAAGTGATTATTACTGTAATCTTTGCAAGTGAGGAAACGTGAACTACGAGGATGAAAGTGAGCCGTCAACGTAGGATGATATGTTTATAGACATTCAGTTGAGAAAGGAAAAGGAAAAGCTAGTTGGAAAGTTTATAATATTTGTCTTTTTTATGAAAGATCAAATGTTTTGTAAGGTACTAATGCTGCATTCCTTCTTCACACAAATTGGAAGTTCCCCATCATCCATTATTCACAGAATTCCCAGTGCACATGTAGAACATACAAGTCCCCCATGGGCTGATGGGCAGCATCCCCATTATGATCACAAATCCCATGCTGTCAGATCAGATGTACTAGAGTAGTCAAGTTTTTTCATGTCAAATATACATATAATGTTTTAGAGGCTTGAAAAAAAATGAAAAATATGACTTTATGCTAGAAAACAAATAGGGTGTGGAAGGTTGTGATAATAGGGAAGCTCTCTAAGTATATTGATTCTGAATTTTTTTGAGGTGATTGACCTCTCTATTTATTTTGCCACCTAATTCATATGTTTTTTACCTTACAGTTTTTTAGCCTCTAAATGTGATCATATTTCTTGGTGTTTTGAAGTAAATGCAAGTGGCTATCACGTTTGTTGTTCTTTGAGATCAGTGCAATGTAGTCTTGTTATGTTAGATGTGATTCATTATTAATTCATCAATCCATCCATTCCTCATTTAAATTGACTGGATTTTTCCGTCATTCATTTGAAATCAGTGAAATGCGGTGTTGAAACTACTGTATGCTACAATGTTCTTCTTTGTTGAGTTATCAATCAGTCCCTTGTTGTTATTGACAATAAGCTTAGTAATTTCTTCTCACTAAAATTACAGTTATTTTACGTTTTGCTTTTGAATTTGGGAAGTTTTAGTTGATGGTATCTTTCTTTGAGTATTTTATCTAAATATTATTGTATCCTTTGGTGAATAATTCTCATCAACTTCAGCATATTCTACAGGATTTTTTGGTCTAATTGACACTCTCTTTGTTTTGTAGTGCGGATTCTATAGAACGAGCTATCCAGATCCTTGATCAAATTCCTTGTAGAGAAACAGGTGCATACAGTCACAGTCAGGTGACTATATCTTCTATTATATTATCCTAGTTTTGTATACCAGTATAATCATAAAATTTATTGTTGTGTTTTGCTAAATGTAGGGTATCAAAGGATTACGTGATAAAATTGCATCTGGTATCGAAGTTCGTGATGGTTTCCCTGCTGATCCAAATGATATCTTCTTGACTGATGGTGCAAGCCCAGCAGTAAATTCTATGGATCTCCAAGTTATTCATACAACTTTGACAGAAGTAATTGAATGAAATAGCAAGATGTTGACAGTTTCTGTTCATTCATCTTCTATTCAGGTTCACATGATGATGCAGTTGCTCATCGGGTCAGAGAATGATGGAATCCTCTGTCCCATCCCCCAATATCCTCTTTATTCTGCTTCAATTACCCTCCATGGTGGCACTCATGTACGTGTTTTTGCTTCTATTTAAGTTTATTACTGTTACTTGAGTAGTTAGCTTTGAATCAGATTCTTTAATAAAAACTTAGTTTAATCTACTTACTTTTGGAAAAGATTATTTTTACCCCTTGGATTATTGAGAAGTCCTCAAAAGAGTCAGTGGCACATATTGTGGATAATGGGGCCACCCATCTAACCTCCTCCGCTTAAATACCAATCTCCCGTAAGAGTAAGAGATTGTTGTAAACAATTATTAAAGAAATATCTGACCTGATTAAATTTACTCTTCCATTGAACAGATAAAATACAAATGTTTGTGATTGTTGGCTTTTTGGTGTAATCTTCAAGATGTAAAGGATAAACATTTTTTTTGATAACCGAGAAATCCGTCTGTGACCCGCCCTTTGGACCAATCACAGCCTTCTAAACTCGGTGGATAATGGGCCCGCCCCGCTACCCTTCTCCACTTAAATACCGGGCTTCGCTTTGCATGGTGTGGGGCTTGAACCTGCGAAGGATAAACATTGCATGCTAGATTTTATATATACTTTACACGAGTAGGTTTTTGTGCCCTGGAGTCCTCTCTTCTTTTTCCCTTTGGTATGAGGGATTCCTAAACAGTATATTGCCTTTGGACCTTTTCAGGTAATTCATGCAGAAGCCTCTAATGTATGTTTTTATTTGGTGCTAGATTTCTTATTATCTTGATGAAGAAACAGGTTGGGCACTTGAGATCTCAGAGCTTGAGAATCAGCTAAAATCTGCAAGATCCAGGGGTGTTAATGTTAAGGCTTTGGTTGTGATCAATCCAGGCAACCCAACTGGGCGGGTAATGGTTTATACGATTTTTGAAGCTCATAGCCATCTCTTTTTATTTGTATGGACGACGTGATTTACTTCATTTGATGAGAGCATGCAGTGATGGTAAATGTGGTCCTCCCTTTCCTACAAATATGTAAGAATCTTTACATGTGGTATGATTAGTTCTCTGTGTATGTAGGTTCTTGCTGAGGCAAACCAACGGGAAATTGTGGAATTCTGCTGGAAAGAAGGCCTTGTTCTTCTGGCTGATGACGTGAGTTAATTCCCCTTTAGATGCTTCTTTGCTTGATTCTGACAAATTCTCTTACTTCTTTGGAAATATGATCACCAGTAATTCTGCAGGTTAACAGTCCTTTTCATTTCTGAATGTTCTGTGATTAATTTTCAACATTGTAAGAAAAAGGGCAGCCTCCGCTATGCGTGGGGAAGGGCGGGATGAAAATGGTCTAGTGTAACATTGTAAGCACTCTCATATTTTGTGGGACCTGTGCAGGTGTATCAGGAAAATGTTTATGCACCTGACAAGCAGTTCCACTCATTTAAGAAAATATCCCGCTCTATGGGATTTGGAGAAAAGGATATCTCTTTAGTTTCTTTTCACTCTGCCTCAAAAGGTAGATACAACTGCATCCATCTCTCCCTCTCTGGTTGGTTGTCTTTCTATTCTGTTTGTCTGGATGTGAGGAAGTTGTGGCGAAGAAGGGGGTAAGGTGCGGTATTTCATTTTTACAAATACCTCTGAATTGCTTATTGCTGTTGCTAACTTTTCTTACTGGTTTTAGGATACTATGGCGAGTGTGGAAAGCGAGGAGGCTACATGGAGTTCACTGGATTTAGTCCTGAGATAAGGGAACAGATATACAAAGTGGCATCTGTCAATCTTTGTTCCAACATTTCTGGTCAGATTCTTGCAAGCCTCATCATGAGCCCTCCAAAGGTTGGTAATGCCATGTCCAAAAGGAGTGAAATGGATATTGAGGATTCATATAGTCTACCCCAACAAGTTTGGGTTTGAGGCGGAGTGGGGTCTCCACCGTCAATTCAATATTTGGGAATTAGCAGTTATTGCATTCCCAGAATGTTACCTCAATGATTTTCTGGCTTATTTGGTCTAGTAGAATCCGAGTCATTCATATAGTAGTAATTTTGGTATGAGGGTAATAACATTGCATCAGATGGATTGGTCATGTCCTACTATCGACCTCCAGATGCATCAGTCCAGACTCTGGAGTTGTGAAACCATGATGATTGAATGTGTTAAAAGAGGATGAGATAGACCTAAAATCACACGGGTAACTGTTTTTACGCTAGGTTTTCGAGGAGGAAGAAGAGAAAGAAAAGGGGAAGGATTATATCAGAGAAGGCCAAGTCCTCAGACTCGGAGGGAATGTTTCCCCTTATCCTGGATAAGAATTCTCCCATTGCCCAAGTCCTCAGAAGGGAATTTATGATCCCTTATCCTGGATAATAATCCCCCATTGCCTAAAATTCCCAGATGAGTGTTGTGGGTTCATCCTAAATCTGGTGATCTCATGGTCTAAATGTCGAATTAGTTTGATAAAGTAATTGCTTCAATGAGTTGAGATTGCTGGAACATTTTATCAAATTTTGTAGGTATCACACTTTTTATGTGGGAAGATAAAATATGATGTCACTACGGCGACATGAATTCAGCTCTGATTGTGAACTGTAAACTTTGAAGCTTTGATGTGAGCCCCCTTTGTCTGTGTTATAGATGCCTAACTATCAGCTTTGATGTGAGCCCCCTTTGTCTGTGTAATAGATGCCTAACTATCAGCACTGCTCTGTTGATTTATTCAGGTGGGCAATGAGTCATACGAGTCTTATTCTGCTGAGAAAGAAGCAATACTCTCATCATTGGCAAGGCGTGATATAAGACTGGGATTGACAAAAGCTGAAGTTGTTTTACGATCATGAACCTTAGATTTGAATAGTAGAGGTGCTCAAAATAGTAAGCAAAGATGTCTAAAATTTTCTCCAGAAAAGTTGTCCCAAACTATTTTTTTGCTTAATTTTCATTTCAGCTTTCCGAAAATGGTGTTGGATTTTTTTTCTAAAATCGACTACTTCGTCAACAGATACTGGAAGACGCATTTAATAGTTTGGAGGGAGTCACATGCTATAAAGTAGAAGGTGCATTGTATTCATTTCCACGTATTAACTTACCTGACAAAGCAATAAAAGCAGCAGAAGCTGCTAAAACTGCACCAGATGCCTTTTATGCTTGGCGTCTCCTTAATGCCACTGGAATTGTCGTTGTCTCAGGCTCTGGATTTGGCTAGGTGATTGTTATATTTTTGCCCACTTGCTTCCTCATTCCACTTATATATTGTTACTGATAGTCAAGGCATACTCTGTCAATATGGTCATCGCTCATTTAAAAAAAAAATGTAGATGGCTTTCACCGGGAACATTGAACATTAATAAGCATTTCCCGAACACTTTGAATCTCTCTACCTCAAAAGAATCTAATTAATTGGAAAAAGATATTTGCGGAAAGAAAATTGGGCAATTAATTAGATTTTTGGTGCAAAAGAGACAAGAACAAAACTGTTGATTGCATGTGTTGAGAACTAGGGGGAATTTTTCGACACTTGTGTTTCTTTAGAATTGTTGGATTCGACTAAATTTGTATTTACTTGCGTCCTGGAACGTGGCATTTTAGGTGCACAATATTACCGCAAGAAGAGAAGATACCAGCTATTGTATCTCGTTTTACACAATTCCATAAGCAGTTCATGGATGAATTTCGTGGCTAAAGTATCTGGGCATTCTATTATAAAGAATTTTGAATGACAACATCTGGTAAGCTTTGTTTTATTTTTCATCTTCACCAAAACAAATCATACTTCAGTAGTGAAAACTGAAAACTGGTAGGATTGTTTTTTTTTTATTTTTTATCTTATTTGTATTTGACCTGATATCTATTTTTCTCCTCCTAGATGATCAATGTGATGTAAATTTGTTACTATTCTCTGATCTACTTAAATAAGAATTTCCTCCTTGGCTCCTTGAATATGTTGCATATCTAAATTCTATATATGAATTCCTTGGAGAATTAAATTATTCAAAATAAATTTATCAACACCTTACAATGGACTTCCATTTTTAATTTAAATATAATAAAAACCTAACTTGCTGTATAACGTCAACTTTAAATAAAACTCACTAATGATTTTCTATTTAGATAATATTATTATGAAACGTCAATGAAGATCAGACAGAGGCGTGCTAACTTTGAAAAAGATATTGAAAGTACAATTTAACTTTGAAAAAGAAATTTAAAAGATATTGAAAGTACAATTTATGTGTGTGCGAGAAGAATTAAAGGTAAATTACGTTTTATGTGTAGCGTAAAGGTAGTGTCTTTTATGTTTGTCTTATTATTAGGCCAATATTCACGTTAGCAATGGGCAATGGCTAGTATTTGCTTTTGAAAAAAAAAAAAAGATTATTTGGAGGCTCGAATTATTTTGCTACCCTAGAGGTTAGTGTTCGCTTGTACTTGTACGCCGGCAGCTTTAAAAAAGGCAATTCAAAAGTGAAATTAAATCAAACTAGTACTCCGTTTTAATTTGTTTGATTTAATTTATACATAGTGTAAGAAAGTAAAAAAAAAGTATTGAATCTTGTAGTTTAGATTAAAATATCTTAAACATGTCAGATAAAAAAGTTAAAACTAAATTTATATGAAAAAAGGAAAAAAGAATTGAGAGGAGAGAGTAAGATTCACTTGCAGTGCGGGTAAGAAAAATTGGCCTTTTATCTAGTGAATAAAGAAAATCTGTAATGATACTGTCGTGTATCCAGCAGAAATCTATCAAACATTATCACGTATACTTTCTATATACTTCTTTTCAGTTTTCTTGTTTTGGGGCCTCTCTTTTTCTTCAATGTAGAGCTTGTCAGATAGACCTCATATGGATGTGTTTTGTCTTCATGTCTAATTTGGAAACCATGCAGACCAAGAATCCCAAAAAGCCCTTGTTACAGCTAAGACCTTTTCCTATAAACACATAAAAATATTTGAAAATCCTTATGTAACATCTAAGCATTTTTTTTTTTTATAAATTTAGTGGTGTCATGTTATGCATTGGTGCAATTCTCTTTGGGAAGTTTTAATAAGAGAAATTAACAATCTAAATCCCAAGTAGCTCTTCTTTTCAACTGCAATCTCAGTGCTGCTTTCATTGATAATTGAAGGCAAGGTACAATTATTGCACCAATTTTAGCAGCTTATAATGAGAAGCTATGCGGTAATTGCCCAGGTAGCAGTTGAACGTGGTCCCAGGACATTTAAGATCAAATCAAACTTATGATTACAATAAAAGTTAAAATCTAAATTAACAAACAAGCACAACTGACAAACAATCAACATCTTGTATTTCATTTTCCAGCTCAGACATAAAATCTGCTAGTTTGAACAGTCTGATTACTGGAGGCCTTAATTCTACTACTTCGGAAAACTGTGGTCCTATTCAAGACAAAGGATCTTCAGATTTTGCAATATCAAGCAAAAATGTTTGAACTTTGATGAGTAGATGCATTGATAATCCAGATTAAAGAGTGGAGAACACTTCTAACACAAGATGGATTCAAATTTGTAAAAGATACTGGTAAAAAACACAAAGTATCATTTTTTTGCGAGTTTGTGTTTGTGTTTGCTAAATGAACTATCACCAACTATTCATTTAAAGCACACCTCAAGGCCGACTAAACTATCATCTCAATTTGTGAACATTCCGTTTTGTAAAAAGTTACTGGGATTCTCACAGTGAGGCCACATTATAGGATATATAGTAGTAACACATTTTTCATCATAGTGTCAAAGCTCATAATGTCATCGTTTTGTAAAAGTGTTGCATTAAGATTTTTTCTGAGTAATAGCTCAATAGGAATACAGAATGAATCTCACTGAACATTGGTGCTCGATTCGAATTAAATAAGATGGTTTCGGCATGGCAAACACCCACAGGAAGATTGGGCAGATAGATGTGAGTTTTGCCTTGTCAACATCATCTTCCGTGATTGATCAGCCACTTTTTCTATTTGGTCCTCGTGTTGTAGTTGAGCTGTAGTTCTCCATTCTTCAGCTTTTCTGTGAACTATCGCCATCCTTTTCATTAACTTCTCTTCCAGATTTGATCTCATCTTCTGGATTTTCACCTGAACAGAAGCAAATGCTATGCCATAAGAGGATTGTAGTCATAGGAGTCCTTAAACCCTTGAGCCGGTGGTCTAACGGAAACAATCTCTCTATTTTTTTGAGGAAGATAAGGTCTATGTACACTCCTCACTTTGTGGGACCACACTGAGTGTGGAGTTGTTGTATAAGAATCCTTAAACATAACTTATGTTTCTAGTGTCTGATGGCACAAGTTAAATTTGGCCATTTATAATTTTCTTAGGAACAAAAAGGAGGGGGGGACACACCAATTTCAAAGGAATTTTATTACTGCATGCAGCTGTTGTGCCCATCTTCACATGGGTTTGCAACTTCCAGAAAGAATTTGTCATGCATGTAAATATAATAATGCATTAATGTTGACTAATCTGCTATCATCGCATGTGAAAAGATAAAAAATATAAGCAGTACATAGGGGGAAGAGGAGGAAACATGTTGGACCACAATGGAAGAGTACTGAGTGGCTCTATGTAGATCAATACTATATACAAGACTGAGAAATTTTTCCCAGCCAGTCAACATTGCACAGCTACTCTTTGGAGGCTGTATTTAGTTATATTCTTTTGACACCCATCATGGAAACATGCTAAAGAGCATTATCAAGGAAAAGGATCGACAGAGTTTTAGACTGACAAACTTCTAAAGAGGTGCGTATACTACTTTAGGCAAATCTTACATAAAAAAGGGAGCAAAGTGAGGTTTTACATAAGACCAGAGCACAGTTCAGGTGGTACGCTTGGCGTAGCCCAAGTAACTGATTTGTGAGGCTTGTTAGGCCAAAACAGACAGTAGCGTAATATGGATTTTATGGCCTGTAGACAATTCTTAGGATATGAAAGGTAATGAAAACAGCTCTAGCATTGAAATCCGACTGCCCAAAAGTTAAAAGAAGGGATAAAATAAAATACCTCAAGTTTTTTGGATTGAGCTTCTGCTTTTGCATTTTGGAGGTTTATCCAAGCCTGAATTTTTGCTTCTTCTCTTTGGTACCTACAACTCAAAATAAAAGTTAAGACTAATAAGCTCCAAGTACACATGAAAATATTAATGAACAGTGCAAAAACCACTGACCTGAGACAGCATTTGTTCTTCTCTTCTTCTTCCCACGAACGTGTTTTGGACTCCGAGACGCTCTTTCTACACTCATTATTTATCTCAAAATGTCTCAAACTCTTCGATACATCCTCCTCTTCTTCTTCCCTCGAACTCCAATTGGTTGTAACAGAATCGAATTGTGTCCCGAACTGCAATTTTGCTAGATGGCACTCCTGAAATTGCATGATATCAACGGTGCTTTCGGAACCTGAACTTGGTAAGGTCAATGGTCCAGATCTGTCCGCGGGGGTATTGTGTCGAGCAGGCGATGGGCTCTTGAATGGAGTATGGCATCTTGAAGTAGTAGAGCTGCCAATTGGGGTCATTTCTGTCCCAATATCTCTGTGTTTAATCTCATGAATTGCCTCCATTGTTGCCTCTTTCATCGATTTTCCTGCCGCGTTTCCAAACAAAAATCCCTCTTTTGTAGGTTCTAAGCACCTAGATTTGGGATAAATAGATTCCACTTCATCTGTGAACTTATCTGCAGTTGCAATAAAACTGGTATTCCTTCAACATCCACCATAACATTCATAAAGTCGTTCCCTTCTATCAGTTTTAGATTTTACCAAAATTAGAGCTAGAACCTAAAAAGATATAATGCACATTGCTGTGTTGCATGCAGGGGCAAATATACATATATCCTAACAAAACCAAGTTTATACCCAAGACTTAAACCCGAGACCTTTTGTTCAACTGCACTGATACTTTTGACTCCCAGCATAGATATATATGTGAGAATTCACTAAAATTTCAATTCAGAACCCAAAATTTAACATGTACAATTAGGTCAGTGCTAATGCCCTTAAAGATTGAAACTTCTATCAAGTTTAAATCTTGAACTGTAATTGATAAAGTTAAGGGTAAAAACAAGCTCCTTTTTTTTACCTTTTAGAAAAACATCAGTTGCAGCAGAAACAGTGTTGGCAGCTCCAGCAGAAATATGGTGATGGTGTAAAGGTAAAGACACCTGAAAATCTGAATCTACTTTAGATACCTTTTCATCTGTAACTCTGTTTTTTTCTGCAAAGACATTTTCAGTTTCTTTAAGCTTGAACCCATTGCACTGCTTTAACAATTTTGAGGATTCTAATGCTGGCTTTAAGCCATTATTACTATTATGATGTGAAGCAGGGGAATCTTGAATAGAACTTCCATTAACAAGCCATTTTTCTGCATCATCCCACTTAGAAGGGAAATTTTTTCTTGAAAAATTCCCAACACTGAAGCTGAAAATGGGTCGACCCGGTGTTGATGGAGCATCCATATTCCTCCTTGTCACTGAACTTACTCCTTCTTTCCTTGAAAACCCTGCTCCATTGCTTACTGTTGGCAATGACTTCACAAAATCAGATGTCTCCTTTAGATTAAGTTTGCAAAGCGGGTCAGGGAAACTATCCAAGAATGGGTTCCCATTTTTCCCTTCTAATGTTGCTTCCTGTCAATAACAAAATCAAGAATCATCAGCAAAAAGAAACCCCATTTACATAATCATTCAAGAAACATAAAAGAACAATCTTGAAACATTTACCCCTGGAGATGGAAACAGAGGTGGAGGTTCACAGTAGTTAGTACTTGCAAGATCCATATATAAATACAGTAAGATTTTTTGAGGAATTTTTACATGTTGAAGGAAAGTTTTATTTAGGTGAAGTAGGGAACAGTAATAACACATGCCAATGCAAAAGGAAGCAGGAGGTTCATCAGAAGAACTGTTGAATATTAGGTAAGTATTAGAAGAACATGCATTGGAGTGGTAAGCAGGAGGACAAAGACCATATACAAAAATGATGAGTTTCAGGCCCTGTTGAAGAGCTGAAGGGAAAATGAAACAACAGTGTTTATAGTCCTTCCTGGTTAGGTACTGGACCAGTGAGGACAAGGAAGAAAACAAACAAAAAACTTGTACTAATAAAAAAAAAAAAAACTCATGGAGGTGTGTGATGCTTTGGGAGACGAGAAAAGTTCGTCAAAGTTGTAAAATGGATGGATGTATCAAATCATGGATTATTTTTTGGCCAAACACATACACAGCTACTCAAACTTGGCCCCATTTTTCATTTTAGCACTCCAACTTAGCCTTGTTCCATTTTAACCCTTGAACTTCATTTTTTTGTTCCATTTTAACACGAAATACTATTTTTATGATTTCTTTATTTTATATATATTTCTTCAAATGCAACTTCTTATTTTAAATCGACACGTGTCAGTTAATTTTAGTTAGAAAAATTTAAAATTAACAAAAAATAATTCGTTTTAAAAAATAATAATTTCTTTTTAAAAAATAAGACGTGTGCTTGTTAATTTTCATAAAAAAATTAAAAATTTGCGAACGAACATAAAAAATTTCAAACAATAATATTATTTTTTGAGATTTCTCTGTATTTTTGCATGAAAATAAATTGACAAAAGTTCTTTGATTTTCTTTCTTAAACATTCAATTAAATTAAATAACACTATTTATTTATTTTTTCTTATCATCTAGGCAATCTAAATTTAACGCAAATACTCACTTTTAATTTTTAATATAAATCAATACGGATAAAAAACTCATCTTCAATACGAGTAAAAATAGACTCTTGTTCATTGCTAATAACACTACTAAAAAATGTTAAAACTCGACTGACTTTATTAGGTTGTC
>JAJOOO010002225.1:0-23860 GCA_029582685.1 Solanum piurae
GGGGGGTTGAGAAGGATCCGGGAGGACATGAAGATATATATATATATATATATAAAATAATTTTTGACCTATATATTTCATTTTTTATATGCATAGTATAATTTTTCAACAAAAGATATCCGATTGGTTACCCTGAGCTATATCTAGCTACGCCACTAAATAGATAAATTATTTTAAAAAATCCTTGACTTAAGTAATATATATTAATGTTCCATCATTTATGTTACTCCATATTTCAAAGATGATATAATTCTAAAACTAGTTTGAATATCACATATTTGCTGTATAAAAGGGTCAAAATATATTTTAACTAATTGAACGTTAAATGTGTTTAACCAAATAGTAAATGGATCAAGATTTAAATTTATCAATAATTGGATGAATAAAATATGAATACCATAAAAAGTATTGTCGGCAAGAGGAGACAATGTACTAAAAAATTATTATTATTATTATTATTTTTAATTTAAAAAATAAAAAAATAGGGGAGACAATGTACGAGGTTTGAGGGGTAACCTAGGAGGACGTGGACGATTTTTCTCCATTCATAATAAGTTTTTAAATTAATTTCTTACTCTTAATTTAATAAATTTAATAATCTATCTACTCCTCCTTTTGTCAACCTTTCCCTTTTTATCAATCATTTTGCTTATTTTATCCGTTTTTATTTATATATCGTCCTCGTTAAGAATAGATATTTCTTAATACTTGACATTTCACAAAATCAATCATAAATTCTTTTATTTTATGTTTTGAAAGTTATTAAACTTGAAAGTATATATTTGTCTAACATAAAAAAAATTAAATAATTAATTCATGTTCATTAGTCAAATTAGTTAATCAAAGTAATTAAATCATGTTCATTTATTTAAATCTTGACTTCAAGAGAACATTAAATAAAAGTACAGTGATAAACTTATCTAATTTCTTGAGGAGTGTGAAACGTAAAATTGTGACAACTGAATAAGAACAGAGATAGTATAATTTTATCAGTGAATTTTGAAGAGGGTAGATTATATATAAACATTATAACTACCATTAATAAAGTAAATTTTTTTAATTTTTAATAGACTATCAACTTAATAAGAATATTTTAGCAAGATTAGAAGAAACAAATGTGTTGATTAATTATTATCAAGATATAAGTATTAGTTTAAAATATTTTTAAAAATCAAGATATAATTAATTATTAATTTTCATCTTTATTTTTACTTAATAAACATTGAAGGAGATTAATATAAGTAAAAATAAGAATAATATTAAATTAAAATTAAAAATAAATAAATTAAATTAGTCGCTTAGTAATATTTTTTAAGGAATATAAAAATAGATGATAAATAAAATGGATCGAATGAAATATTTGTTTAATAATATTTTTCATTAATAATTGGTGCCCAATTGTGAAATTTACAGCAAATGCCCTCTAACTTTCGACTCTATCTACTCACTCCCATATATTTAAAATTTCATTAAAAAACCAACCAACTATATAGATCTTAAGTAATAATTTCATCCATTATTGCCACGTCATCTTTTGTTCTTAGAATTAATGGTGAAAAAACATATTTAAATTATTAATTTTTTTTATGAGTTTTACAACTATTTACTGTTTCTTTTATCTACTTAAATTATCACACAATAGTGAGGTATGTTTCAATGTAAAAACAGTAATATTTAGAATAGATAAATAAAATAATGTACAATTAAAGTATGAAACTTGTGAAAAAATGATAATTTTATATGTCTTTTAATCATTAACTCTTTTTCTTAAGTAACAATTTTCTCAATAACAGTTTTTGCCGTTTTAGTGATACTAGACTTTTTTCATATATGATATTCGATATTGATATTGAGTCTTGATTAAATTTAAATTTACGCATTAATATAGGGTTCATATCTTGAGGCTGATACTCCAATAGATTGTTTTCCATTCTTAAAGAATTTGAATCCGATAAAATCTCAACCGCTCCACTATGATGAAACATTAAACTCCTTAGTCCTTAGGGCATTGGATACATTTAATTCTTTGATAAACATTTGACTTTGGAATCATCAGACATAAATATCACTAGTACAAAGTACAAACAATAAATCAAGGGTGAGTGAATTGACTTGGTCTAGTAGATTTAATTATTTGACAAACGTTGTTTTTATGTTTATACTATTTATTTATAGAGAATGAATTATTGAAATGTTGAATAAATGATGACAAGGACAACTAATTCATTGAAAATATTTTGGTTACGAACTTTGTTGTTAATCTATTGCTAAATTATTCGTAACTAACATAATTTTCCAATAATTCATCCATAAATAGAATTAATGATAAATTTTGATAGTAAAATTTATAATCGTAATTTTTTTTTCTAGTTGTTGACTATTATTATGAGGATGAGGCTTGCTCACACTTTCACTACCAATTGTTTGAAGGTTAAATGAGAACACTATTGATTTTTTTGAGATAAACTGAAAGAAGAATAAAAACAAAAATAAAAACTAAAATGATACAACAATTATCATTCTTGAGTAAAGAAAATATATAGGTTGCTTAGAATAATTTCAAATGTTTTGCATTTTTTCCTTGTTTTTCAGCTACAAATATTATATTTTAAAAATTGATGATAAAGTCCACTTCACATGAATCACACAAAAACGTATCTATCAAAGGGGAAAGACACTGTTCAAAACAAGAGAAAATAAATCGCACTACAACCCATATTTAATCCATCATATATTTCGATTGAATATCTGAATATATGATCAAAATATCTTTATTAAATACTTTTAACTCAAATTATTTTTCTTTTAAAATGCAATTTTATTCAGATATTCATTACATAGATAAGTTAATCACATAAAATATGTATATTTACTCTTCGAGAAGTCCCACATTGGGGATACACGCTTCTAACAAAGACGACTCCATAATCGAGGGACTCAAATCCGAGACCTATGATTAAGGATGAAAGAGTACTTATCACTCTACCACAATCCTTATTGATTATCTCCTCCTTTAATTAATTATATGTGTGTGCATAATATACTATGTAATATAATATATATTAATAATATTATATTATAGTTAAAATAATGCAAGTAGTGAAAGTGACGTAGCAAATTATGTCAAGATATCCACTTGCTACTACAGGCAAGATGTATCATACATAGGATTAAGGAAAGTATTAAATATAAATAATTAATCTCAAGTTGCCCACATTTTAAAATGTAACTTGCAAGATATTTAATAAGGTATGGTACCTAATTACCATATGCTTTTGTACTTGAGAATTTGAGTATTATATTTTAAAGAAGATTTTAAAGATCCACGGACTATAATTCATCTTAATTTAAATAAAAAAGATTAGTTAAATCATAACCTTAAATACATATTTCAAAGTTCAATCACATGCCAAAAGTCAGGCAAATTGGCTCCTTGTTGGTTAAATACCTATGACTATATGAATTTGGACACAGAGAAAAAGAAACCTTAAAAAAAATTGTTTCATTTTTAATGATTAATTTTTGGTTGGTTTAATTATTGGAAGTATTAAATTAATTACTATACTTAGTAAGAAAGAATAAAAACGAAGGAATCATTAATAGACAGAGTGCATGTTAAGGTATTATTATTGTTCCAAAATCAGCTCGATGTACAAAGTATTTCACATTCATGCGAATTCGAAAAAAAAACTGCACGCCTTAAGACTAGCTAGGTTTATTGTCACATGCAATGTCAGTGTACCGTGTACGCCTTAAGACTAGCTAGCTAGGTAAACCAACTGCACTGTCTTCTAGAAATTGATTCAGAATTTAAATTTAATGAATTCAGAATGTAACTAAACATATATATTCGGGATTTAAAAAAACTTATTTGCACTAAACCAAACCATAAGTCCTATATAAAAGCCAAACTTATTTGTACTAAACCAAACTTATATGCTCAAATTATTTTCTTTTCTTTCTCGCCAAGGATCCATCCGGAGAAGCCTCTCTATCCTATAAAAGTAGTTGTAAAATCTACATACATTCTATATATCCTTTCTAGACTCTATTCAAGAGATTACATTGAGTACGTTATTGTATATAAAAGGGGATAATCCACCAGCTTAGTGGTATCTTAATTCATTGGGCACTTATGCCAAGTTGCAATCTTTCTCCCGGCCCAAGTCAGCCCACTAACTAAATGTATGGGAAAAAGAAAAAGACATTTGCACCAAAAGAAAAAAAAAAGAGAAAAAGAGAGGATAATTTAAAGGCAATGTCCATGTAGCTAAAGTATTTACCAAATTAGTTACCTAATTAGCTCAGTTTTTATGGATATTCACAGTTACTTTTTTCATAAATATAACATTTGGATAAATTTTGCTATATCATTTTTCATCATTATTTATTATATGTAAGCTCAAGATTATTTTGGTGATATGTATTTCAAACGATTTTTTTGAAAATCTTTACGGAAGCCTCCATAATAAGTTGGAGGAGGAGTACGTATAGTCTAACCATGATCCACGTCATATTTGAACATTTAGGGGTCATTTAAAAGAAAATATGCGATTTTCTCATTTTTTTCGTGAATGCTAACCTAATAATATTTTAAAAATATGACTTTCGGTCAATCTTTTTGATTTTTTTTATAGGACCGTCACTATAACTTTATGAGGACCTCTGTGATGAGTTGGGGAAACATTGCGTATAGTTTCACCATTGTAAGGCATATTTTACATTTACGAGCCAAATTTTAGGAATTAGCCGACTTTCTTTATTTTTCGTGTGTATTAGCCCATAATATGGTGCCTTGGAGCACGTAGTTTTTTTTTTGAAAAAGCTTTATGAGGACCTTCATAATGAGTTGGGGAAGCATTGCGTATGGTCCCAGACATATTTTTGCATTTACGAGCCAACTTTCAGAAATAAGCCGTCTTTTGTGGTTTTTCGTGTGTATTAGCCCATGGATCTGGCGACTTGGAGCACCCAATTTTTTTTAAATTAGGACATCCGTAATGAGTTGTGGAAGAATTGTGTATAGTTCCACCATTTTAAATTCATATTTTCGCATTTACGAACAAACTCTTAGCAATTAGCCGACTTTCTTGGTTTTTCGTGTGTATTAGCCCATGAATCTGGCGCCTTGGAGTACCCATTATTTTTTTCTAAAAAAACTTTATGAGGATCTCCGTAATGAGGTGGGGAAGTAACGCGTATTGTCATACTCTTTTTAAGGCATATTTTCACATTGACGAGACAACTTTTAGGAACTAGCCGACTTTCTTAGTTCTTCATGTGTATTAGCCCATGGATCTAACGCCTTGGAATACCAAAAAAAATTCTGAAAAAACTTTATAAGGACCTCGGTAATGAGTTGGGGAAGCATTGCGTATAGTCCCACCATTTTAAGGCATATTTTTACATTTACAAATCAACTTTTAGAAATTAGCCGAATTTCTTCATATTTTGTGTGTATTAGTCCAGTGTCAAGGCTTTCAAACCAAGACGGAGAAAGCTCAATCAATAAAGAGTATTTTAGTGGAATGTCTTAGGCAAGCCTTTCTTCCTTTGTTAACTTTAAAGGCTATGTAGAATCCTAGGTTTTACTTTATCTGACACCTTGGAGAACCCAAACTATTTTCTGAAAAAACTTTATGAGGACCTCCGTAATGAGTTGGAGAAGTACTGCTTGCAGTCCCACAATTTTCTTAAGGCATATTTTCGCATTTACAAGCCAATTTTAGGAGTTAGCTGTCTTTCTTGATTTTTCGTGTGTTTTAGCCAATGTATCTAGCCCGTTGGAGCACCCAATTTTTTTTCCGGAAAAAACTTAATGAAGACCACCATAATGAGTCGGGGAAGCATTGTGTATAGTTCCACCAATTTTTAAGGCATAATTTCACATTAACGAGCCAACTTTTAGGAAATAACCGACTTTCATGGTTTTTCGCGTGTATAAACCCACGGATCTAGCGCCTTGGAGTACTCAAAATATTTTTCTGAAAAAACTTTATAAGGACCTCCGTAATGAATTGGGGAAGCATTTCGTAGTCCCATCATTTTAAAAGTATATTTTTGCATTTACGAACCAACTTTTAGGAATTAGCCGACTTTCTTGGTTTTGCATGTGTATTAACCCATAGATCTGGCACCTTGCAACACCTAAAATATTTTTCTAAAATAACTTTATGAGCACCTCTGTAATTAGTTGGGGAAGCATTGCGTATAATCCTAAAATTTTTTGAAGGCATATTTTCGCATTTATGAGCCAACTTTTAGGAATTAACCGAATTTCATGGGTTTTCATGTGTATTAGCCCATGAATCTGGTGTCTTGGAGCACCAAATTTTTTTCTGAAATAAATTTATGAGGACCTCCTTAATGAGTTGAGAAAGCATTGCGTATAGTCCCACTCTTTTTAAGGTATATTTTCGCATTTATGAGCCAATTTTTAGAAATTAGCCGATTTTATTGGTTTTTTGTAATAGGATCTAGCGCATGGAGCACCCACAATTTTTTTCCAAAAAAACTTTATGAGGACCTTGGTAATGAGTTGGGGAAGCATTGCGAATAGTCCCACCATTTTAAGGCAAATTTTTACATTTACGAGCCAACCTTTAGGAATTAGCTGATTTTTTTTTGTTTTTGTGTGTATTAGCCCATAGATTTGGCGCTTTGGGGCACCTAAATTTTTTTCCAGAAAAACTTTATGAGGACCTCCGTAATGAGTCAGGGAAGCATTGCGTATAGTCCCACCATTTTAAGGCATATTTTCACATTTACAAATCAACTTTTAGAAATTAGCCGACTTTCTTCATTTTTTGTGTGTATTAGTCCACAGATTTGACGCCTTAGAGCACCTAAACTATTTTTCTGAAAAAACTTTATGAGGACCTTCGTAGTGAGTTGGGAAAGTATTGCGTGTAGTCCCACTATTTTCTTAAGGCATATTTTCGCATTTACGAGCCAACTTTTAGGAATTATTTGACTTTCTTGATTTTTCGTGTGTCTTAGCCAATGGATCTAGCGCCTTGGAGCATCCAAAATATTTTTCTGAAAAAACTTAATGAGGACCACCATATTGAGTAGGGGAAGCATTGCGTATATTCCCACAATTTTGAGGCATATTTTCGCATTTACGAGCCAACTTTTCGAAATTCACCAATTTTCTTATATTTTTCATGTGTATTAGCCCATGGATATAGCACCTGGAGCACCCAAAATATTTTTTTTTTGAAAAAAACTTAATGAGAACCTCTGTAATGAGTTGGGGATACATTGTTATAGTTCCACCATTTTTAAGACATATTTTCGCATTTATGAAAAATAGTTGTCTTTCTTGTTTTTTCATGTGTAATAGCTCATAGATCCGGAGCCTTGGAGAATCTAAGAAAATTTTCTGTAAAAAAACTTTATGAGGACCTCCTGTATCACCAAATATCAATGGACAGCACACGAAAAATGGTAAAATTTGTTTTTTCCTACTTTGGGACTTGTTTGAACTTGAATATGCGCCCGTTTTCCCCTTAAGACCAACTCACGCCATTAATAAGGTCATAACGGACGTCCATGAAAAACATCGGTAAAAACAAGCTGGAATCTTGTATCACCAAAAATCTCGGAGCAACCAAATTTTTTTTCTAAAAAAACTTTATGTGAACCTCCATATTGAGTTGGAGAACCATTATGTATACTCACACCATTTTTCTAACATCCATTTCCGCATCTACATGCCATTTTTTAGAAACCACACAAATTGCTCTATTTTTCGTGTGTATTAGGCCATGGATCAGACGCTCGGAGCACCCAATTTTTTTTCCTCAAAAAACTTTATTGGGACCTCCATTTTGAGTTGGGGAACCATCACGTATACTCACACAATTTTTTTCACGCCCATTTTCGCATTAACAAGCCCTTTTTTAGGAATCGCGCAAATTCCTCTATTTTCGTGTGTATTATCCTATGGATCTTGCGCCCGGAGCATCCAATTTTTTTCTCAAAAAACTTTATAATGACATCCTTATTGAGTTGTGAAACCATCACGTATACTCACAACATTTTCTTCACGCTCATTTCCGCATCTACATGCCCTTTTTAGGAATCGCATAAATTTCTCTATTTTTCATGTGTATTAACCCATGGATCTGGCGCCCAGAACACCCAATTTTTTCTCAAAAAATATTATGAGGACCTCCGTATTGAGTTGGAAAACCATCACGTATACTCAAACCATTTTTTCACGCCCATTTCCGCATCTACAGTCCCTTTTTTTGGAATCGCGCAAATTCCTCTATTTTCGTGTGTATTAGCCCATGGATATGGCGCCCGGAGCACCCAATTTTTTTTTATCAAAAAACTTTATGAGGACCTCTGTATTGAGTTGGAGAACCATCACGTATACTCACATCATTTTTTTCACGCTCATTTCCGCATCTATAAGGCCTTTTTTTGGAATCACGCAAAATTGCTCTATTTTTCGTGTGTATGAGCTCGTGGATCTGCCGCTCAAAACACCTAAAAGTTTTTTAACAAAAAACATTATGAGGAACTCCGTATTGAGTTTGGGAACCATAATGTATAGTCACACCATTTTTTCACACCCATTTCCGCATCGACTGACTCTTTTTTAGAAATCGCACAAATTGCTCTATTTTTCGTGTGTATTAGGCCTTGAATCTGGCGCCTGGAACACCCAATTTATTTTTCTCAAAAAACTTTATGAAGACATCTTTATTGAATTTGGGAACCATCACGTATACTCACAATTTTTTACGCCGATTTTCGCATCTACAGGTCCCTTTTTAGGAATCACGCAAATTGCTCTATTTTCGTGTGTTTTAGCCTATGAATCTGGCGCCTAGAAAATCTAAATTTTTTCTCAAAAAACTTTAAGAGGACATCCGTATTGAGTTGGGAAACCATCATGTATAATCACTCTATTTTTTTACGTCATTTTCTGAATCTATAGCCCTTTTTTTGGAATCGCGCAAATTCCTCTATTTTTCGTGTATTTTTTAGCCCATGAATTTGGCGCCCGGAGCACCTAAAATTAATTTCTCAAAAAACCATATTTTTCATGCCTATTTCCTCATCTACAAGGTCCTTTTTTAGAAATAGCGCAAATTGCTCTATTTTCGTGTGTATTAGCCTATAGATCTGGCGCCTAAAGCACCCAAAATTATTTTCTCAAAAAAATTTATGAGGATATCCGTATTAAGTTGGGGAACCATCATGTATACTCACACTATTCTTTTCACGCCTATTTTCGCATCTACAAGGCCCATTTTTAGGAATCACGCAAATTGCTCTATTTTTTGTGTGTTTTAGCCCATGTATCTATCGCCTAGACACCTAAATTTTTTTATCAAAAAACTTTATGGAGACCTCCGTATTGAGTTGGGGAACCAACACGTATACTCACACCATTTTTTTCACGCTCATTTTTGCATCTATACACCATTTTTTAGAAATCACGCAAATTGCTCTACTTTTCGTGTGTATTAGCCCATTTATCTGGCGCCCGGAGCACCCAAATATTTTATCTAAAAATGCTTTATGAGGACCTCCGTATTGAGTTGGGGAACCATCACGTATACACATACCATTTTTTCATGCCCATTTCCGCATCTACATGCCCTTTTTAGGAATCACGCAAATTGCTCTATTTTTCATGTGTATCAGCCAATAGATCTGGCGCCCGAAGCACCCAATTTTTTTCTCTCAAAAAACTTTATAAGGATATCCGTATTGAGTTGGGGAACCATAACGTATACTCTTACCATTTTTTTCACGTCCATTCCCGCATCTACATGCCCTTTTTTAGAATATCACAAATTCCTCTATTTTCGTGTGTATTAACCCATTGATCTAGCGCCTGGAGCACCCAAAATATTTTTATAAAAAATCTTTATGAGGACCTTCGTATTGAGTTGGGGAACCATCACGTATACTTGGAGATAATATTTTTATCAAAAAACTTTATGAGGACCTCCGTATTGAGTTGGGGAACCATAATGTATACTCACACCATTATCTCACGTCCATTTTCGCATCTGTAGGCCCTTTTTTAGGAATCACTCAAATTCCTCTATTTTTCGTGTGTATTAACCCATGGATATGGCGCCCGGAGCACCCAATTTTTTTTCCCTCTAAAATATTTATGAGGAACTCTGTATTGAGTTGGGGATCCATCACATATACTCACACCATTTTCTTTCACGTCCATTTTCGCATCTACAGGCCCTTTTATGGGAATTGTGAAAATTCCTTTATTTTCGTGTAATGCCCATGGATCTGGCGACCGGAGCACCCAATTTTTTTTCTAAAAAACTTTATGAGAACCTCTTTATTGAGTTGGGGAACCATCACGTATACTCACACCATTTGTTTCACGCCCATTTCCGCATCTTCATGCACTTTTTTAGGAATTGCGCAAATTCCCCTATTTTCGTGTGTAATGCCCATGGATCTGGCTTCTAGAGTACCCAATTTTTTTTCTCCAAAAACTTTATGAAGATATTGGTATTGAGTTTGGGAACCATCATGTATACTCACACCATTTTTCTCACGTCCATTTCCGCATCTAAAGGCCCTTTTTTAAGAATCGCTCAAATTGCTCTATTTTTCGTGTGTATTAGCCAATGGATCAGGTGCCCAGAGCACCCAAATTTCTTTTCTCAAAAAACTTTATTAGGACATCCGTATTGGGTAGGGGAACCATCACATATACTCACACCATTTTTTTTTTATCACGCCCATCCTTTGTTAGGAGTCACACAAATTGCTCTATTTTTCGTGTGTATTAGCCCATGGATCTAGCACCCGGAGCTTTCAATTTTTTTCTCAATTTTTTTTATAAGGACATCCGTATTGAGTTGTGAAACCATCACGTATACTCACAACATTTTTTTTCTAGTTTTCATGTGTATTAGCCCATGGATCTGGCGCCCAGAGCACCCAATTTTTTTCTTTTCAAAAAACATTATGAGGACCTCCGTATTGAGTTGGGAAACTATCACGTATAAGCAAACAATTTTTCACGTCCATTTCCGCATCTACATGCCCTTTTTTAGGAATCACGCAACTTCCTCTATTTTCGTGTGTTGCCTATGGAAATGGCGCCCGGAGCCCCAAATTTTTTTCTCAAAAAACTTTATACGAACTTTCATATTGAGTTGGAGAACCATCACGTATACTCACATCATTTTTTTCACGCCCATTTCAGCATCTACAAGGCCCTTTTTTGGAATCGCGCAAATTGCTCTATTTTTCGTGTGTATTAGCTCGTGGATCTGGCGCCCGGAGCACCAGAAAGCTTTTTAACAAAAAACATTATGAGGAAGTCCGTATTGAGTTGGGGAACCATAATGTATACTCACACCATTTTTTCACACCCATTTCCGCATCTTTTGACCCTTTTTTAGGTATCACACAAATTACTCTATTTTTCGTGTGTATTAGCCCATGGATCTGGCGCCTGGAGCACCCAATATTTGTTTTTTCAAAAAAATTTATGAAGACATCCGTATTGAATATGTGAACCATAACGTATACTCACACAATTTGTTTACGCCGATTTCTGCATCTACATGTCCCTTTTTAGGAATCACGAATATTGCTCTATTTTTTGTGTGTTTTAACCCATGGATCTGGCACCCGGAAAACCTATTTTTTTTCTCAAAAAACTTTATGAGGACATCCGTATTGAGTTGGGGAACCATCACGTATAATCACACCATTTTTTCAAGTCAATTTTCGAATCTATATCCTTTTTTTTGGAATCACGTAAATTCCTCTATTTTTCGTGTATATTAGTCAATGAATTTGGCGCCGAGAGCACCCAAAATTTTTTTCTAAAAAAACTTTATGTGTACCTCCGTATTGAGTTGGTTAACCATCACGTATACTCACACCATATTTTTCATGCCTATTTTCTCATCTACAAGGCCCTTTTTTAGAAATCGCAAAAATTGTTCTATTTTCGTGTGTATTAGCCCATGGATCTGGCGCCTAAAGCACCCAATTTTTTTCTCTCAAAAAACTTTATGAGGATCTCCGTATTAAGTTGGGGAACCATCACATATACTCACACCAATTTTTCATGCATATTTCCGAATCTACAAGGCCCTTTTTATGAATTGCGCAAATTGCTCTATTTTTCATGTGTTTTAACCCATGTATCTGGCGTTCAGAGCACCCAAATAATTTTTATCAAAAAACTTTATGGGGACCTCCGTATTGAGTTGGGGAACCACCACGTATACTCGCACCATTTTTCTCACGGTCATTTTTGCATCTATACACCCTTTAATAAAAATAGAGTAAATTGCTCTACTTTTCGTGTGTATTAGCGCATTGATCTGGCACCCGAAGCACCCAAATTTTTTTATCTAAAAAGGATTTATGAGGACCTCCGTATTGAGTTGGGGAACAATCACGTATACACACTATTTTTTCATGCCCATTTCCGCATCACATGTTCTTTTTTAGGAATCGCGCAAATTACTCTATTTTTCGTGTGTATCAACCAATGGATCTGGAGCCCGGAGCACCCATATTTTTTTTCTCAAAACACTTTATGAGGATATCCGTATTGAGTTGGGGAACCATAAAGTATACTCTTACCATTTTTTTCATTTCCATTCCCGCATCTATATGCCCTTTTTTAGGAATAACGCAAATTCCTCTATTTTTGTGTCTATTAACCCATGAATCTAGCGCCTGGAGCACCCAAAATATTTTTATCAAAAAACTTTATGAGGACCTCTGTATTGAGTTGGGGAACCATCACGTATACTCACACCATTATTCTCATGTCCATTTCCGCATCTACATGCCCTTTTTCAGGAATCGCGCAAATTTCTGTATTTTTGTGTGTATTAACCCATGGATCTGGCGCCCGGAGAACCCAAAATATTTTTATCAATAAACTTTATGAGGACCTCCGTATTGAGTTGGAGAACCATCACGTATACTCAAACCATTATCTCATGTCCATTTCCGCATCTTCAGGCCCTTTTTTAGGAATCGCGCAATTTTCGTGTGTATTAGCCCATAGATCTGGCGCCCGGAGTTCCCAATTTTTTTTCCTCTAAAAAATTTATGAGGAACTCTGTATTGAGTTGGGGATCCATCACATATACTCACAACATTTTATTTCATGTCCATTTTCGCATTTACAGGCTTTTTTTTAGGAATCACACAAATTCCTTTATTCCCGTGTGTATTGGCCCATGGATCTGGCGACCGGAGCACTCAATTTTTTTTCCGAAAAAACTTTATGAGGACCTATGTATTGAGTTGGGGAACCATCACGTATACTCACACCATTTGTTTCACTCCCATTTCTGCATCATCATGCACTTTTTTAGAAATCGCGCAATTCCTCTATTTTCGTGTGTAATGCCCATGGATCTAACTTTTGGAGTACCCAATTTTTTTTTCTCCAAAAACTTTATGAAGATATTGGTATTGAGTTTGGGAACCATCGCGTATATTCACACCATTTTTCTGACGTCTATTTCCGCATCTACATGCCCTTTTTTAAGAATCATTCCATTTTTCGTGTGTATTAGCCAATGGATCTGGCGCCCAGAGCACCCACTTTTTTTTTCTCAAAAAACTTTATTAGGACATCCGTATTGGGTTGGGGAACCATCACGTATACTCACACCATTTTTTTTATCATGCCCATTTTTGCATCTACATGCCCTTTTTTAGAAATCGCGCAAATTGCTCTATTTTTCGTGTGTATTAACCCATGATCTGGCTCCTGGAGCACCAAAATTTTGTTACTAAAAAAACTTTATGAGGACATCCATATTAAGTTGGGAACCATGTCGTATACTCAAATCATTTTTCACGCCTATTCTCACCTACAATCCATTTTTAGGAATCGCTCAAATTCCTCTATTTTTCGTGTGTATTATCCCATAGATCTGGTGTCCGGAGCACCCAAAATTTTTGAGGACCTATGTATAGAGTTGGGGAACAATCATTTATACGCACACCATTTTTTTCACCCCCATTTCCGATTCTACAAGCCTTGTTTTAGGAATCGTGCAAATTCCTCTATTTTCGTGTGTATTAGCCTATGGATTTGGCTCCCGGAGAATCCAATTTTTTTTCTCAGAAAACTCTATGAGGACCTCTATATTGAGTTTGGGAACCATCACATATATTCACACCATTTTTTTCACTCCCATTCGTATCTACATGCCCTTTTTTAGGAATCACACAAATTACTATATTTTTCGTGTGCTTTAGCCCATGGATCTGGCACCCGGAGCACCCAATTTTTTTTTCTCAAAAAACTTTATGAGGACCTCCGTATTGAGTTGGGCACCATCACGTATAACCCCACCATTAGTTTCATGCCTATTTCCGCATCTACAAGGCCCTTTGATAGAAATCGTGTAAATTGCTCTATTTTTCAGGTGTATTTGTCACACTCCGAGCCTACACCCTGGACGTGGCCGGCACTCGAAGACCATCGCTGGCCCAAAGCGGACCCTTGTCCTGGCTTACTTAACTCAGCGGAAGACTTAACTCATAAGAATAAACTCAATGCAATAGTTTAAATTATAACATCTTAGCCAAAATGGCAACTTATGTCTCAAAACAAAGTATCTGCAAATACATAGATGAGAGACTCAATACTAACTGTCTGACTATCTATGAAACCTCTATAATACTGAGATGGATGTTGGGACAGACCCCACAACATCCTAATAAATAAAAACTAGGAAAATGAAATAAAAGAGTCCTCCGAAATGCAAGGAGGCTCACCACTAACTCTGGAGTGCTCAACTGGATCAACGGCGTGCTGGATACTGATCCTGGTTACCTGCGTCTGCATCATAATAAGATGCAGACCAACTAGCATCAGTACATTGAATGTACGAGTATGCGAGTTTGAATGCTAAACAACAACTTAAGCTTGAAAGGAGTACAAAAGAACACTTATCTTGGCTCTGTTCAACTCATGAATAACTGAACTCAATATAAAGCAATAAGACACATGCAATATATAATAAACTTGTAAAACAGTGTAAACAACTTAGTTCGTTAAAGATAAAGCAATAACAAACTCAACTTTACTTATATATAACTTTTGTGGGAGATTCTCTAACCGACAACCACCACTATGAGCCTAAGCGGTGATACATCGTCTTGCCCACGCTGCCAGAACTGTCCTATACTTTGCCGTCATATAGAACGCTTAACTTAGTGGATCCACTAGTCTATGCTAAAAATATCTTAAGGAGTCATCTAAAAAGTATGATCCTTTACTACCCATGATGGCTACATGGTTTATGGAGACTTGAGTTAATATGAACTCGCACCCCTATATCGATGCTCAATACTACTCCCAAAATATACTTAGTTCATATGTTTGTAAAAACAAAACTCTTTCCTTGAATTGAGATAATTACTCAAAACTTAGCTTACAAGCTCTCTTGGAATCGATGTTCCCTTTCTTGCTCAAATGTGAAAACATTTATAAACTCTTTGGGAATACTTAGTCCCCTTATAACTTTTTGAGAAATGAACTCAACTCTTTACTCTTTGCTTAACTTGAAACTTGAGCCTTAAAACGAAGTTAAAACGTTTGTTAAAGACTCTTGAAAACTTTAAGAAACTTTGCTTTGACTTGCTTCTTAACTTCTAGACTTGACTCTTAACTTCTTTGACTTTGATCTTAACTTTCCTTGAATTGAATTATGGATTCAAGGTTCATGGTCTCATGTATATGGATGATTTCATGATGTTTAGATGTACTTTAGAGTGTTGTAATCGACTAGGAAACATAGGTAAATCGCTTAGGAACAAGTTCAAAAAGGTGGGGAACGAATGGGGAGAACTGACGTCCCTGGCGCTCTGAGAGGCGCGGGGGGCCAGCCCTCAAACTTCAGAGAAGTTTTTGTGGCGCTTTGGCAGGCGCGACGCCCCAAGCCCTTGCCCAGAAATCTCCGACTCTTCTCCTTCGTTTTTCATCTCTAAACCCTCCAATCTTCCCTAGTTATCTCCCCAAACACTTAGGGTCATTAGTACCCTCAATATACAACCAATATAACCCGAAAAACAACCCGGAAAACATGAATCAACTCACCCCCAAGCATCAACAACTCAACCAACAAGAATTCTACAATTTGTTCTTCAAGAACCTCACTTCTTCAACATGTAAACAACTCAAAACCAATGGATTGAAACAAGTTGGTGTGTGGGTGAACTAACCCATCACTGAAAGATCTCACATACCTTAACATGGATCACCCCCGACGAATTCCATTCGCAAGCTTGGATGATCTTGATGAATTCTTGCCTTTTTCTCCCTTTCTTTCTTCTTTTCTCTCTACTCCAAGCCCTAAGCGTTCTTTAATTTTACAAAACTTATTTAGGTTTTGTTTTTACCTCAATAAACCCCTAAAATCAAATTAGGAAATTAATTAGAGAAAAGACTACTTTGCCCTTCCCTAAATCCGGATTGAGACTTTTCTCACTCATGCGATGTCGAAATCGTGCAATCTCGACGACGTTGGAAAGATCTATCCAAGGGCTTTCCAACCATATCAAGAGATGCTCCTAAATCCTACTGAGCTAGGAGTTATGGACGTTTGAAAATGGCCAAAACTCACTTTCTTAACTTAGACAATTTCCAGTTTTCCTTATTCTTCTCAAAAATCAATATTTTCATATTTTAAACTCTTTATAGTCGTTTCTAGGTGCGAGATGTTACAGTATTATCCCATGGATATGGCACCCAGAGTAACCAATTATTTTTTCTCAAATATTTTTATGAAGACATCCGTATTGAGTTGGGGAACCATCACGTATACTCACACCATTCTTTTCACGTCCATTCCCTCATCTACAGGCCCTTTTTTAGGAATTGCGTAAATTATTCTATTTTTTGTGTGTATTAGCCCATGGATCTGGCATCCGGAGCAACCATTTTTTTCACTCATTTCCACCTCTACAGGTCCTTTTTTAGGAATTTTGCAAATTCGTCTATTTTCGTGTGTATTAGCCCATAGATCTGGCGCTCAGAGCACCAAAATTTTTTTCTCAATTTCTTTATAAGTACCTCTGTATTGAGTTGTGAACCATCACATATACTAACACCATTTTTTCACGTCCATTCCAGCATCTATATGACCTTCTTTAGGAACCGCGCAAATTGCTCTTTTTTTTGTGTGTATTAGCCCATGGATCTGGCGCCCTGAGTATCCAATTTTTTTTTCTGAAAATGCTTTATGAGGACATCTGTAATGAGTTGGGGAACCATCATGTATACTAACAACATTTTTTTCACCCCCATTTCCGCATTTGCATTCCCCTTTTTTAGGAATCACGCAAATTGCATTATTTTTCGTGTGTATTCGCATATGGATCTAGCGCCCAGAGCCCCCCAAATTTTCTTTCTAAAAAAACTTTATGAGGACATCTGTATTAAATAGGGAAACCATCACGTATACTCACACCATTTTTTCACGCTCATTTTCGCAGCTACATGCTATTTTTGAGGAATCATGTAAATTCCTCTATTTTTCTTGTAATGCCCATGGATCTGGCTCCCGGAGCACCTAAAATTTAATTCTCAAAACACTTTATGAGGACCTCCGTATTGAGTTGGGGAACCATGACGTATACCCACACCATTTTTTTCACGCCCATTTCCGCACTTACTAGCCCTTTTTTAGGAATCAAGTAAATTCCTCTATTTTCGTGTGTATTAGCCCATGGATATGGCGCCTGAAGCACCCAAATTTATTTTTTTATAAAAACTTTATGAGAACCTTCGTATTGAGTTGGGGGATCATCACGTATACTCACACCATTTTTCTTACGCTCATTTTCGCATACATAGACCCTTTTTTAGAAATGTCAGAAATTACTTTATTTTTCGTGTGTATTAGCCCATGAATATGGCTAGCGGAGCACCCAAAAATTTTATCTAAAAAATCTTTATGAGGACATCCGTATTGAGTAGGGGAACCATAATGTATACTCACACCATTTTTTTCACGTCCATTTCCACATCAACAGGCCATTTTTTAGGAATAGTACAAATTGCTCTATTTTTCGTGTGTATTATCCAATGGATCAGGTGCCTGAAGCAACCGATTTTTTTTCTCCAAGAATTTATGAGGACATCTGTATTGAGTTTGGGAACCATCACATACTTGCATCATATTTTTCACACACATTTCTGCATTTACTAGACCCTTTTTAGAAATCGTGCAAATTGCTCTATTTTTCTTGTGTATTAGCCTATTGATTTGGCGCCCGGAGCACCCAAATTTTTTTTCTCAAAAAACTTTATGAGGACATCCGTATTGATTTGGGGAACCATAACGTATAGTCACACTATTTTTTTACGCCCATTTCCACATCTACATGCCCTTTTTCAGGAATCACCCAAATTCCTCTATTTTTCGTGTGTATTAGCACATGGATCTGGCGCTCGGAGCACCCAATTTTTTTTCTCAAATTTTATTTTAAGGACCTCCGTATTGAGTTGGGGAACCATCACGTATACTCACACCATTTTTCATATGCCCATTTCCGCATCAATAGGTCCTTTTTTCGAATCACTCAAATTCCTCTATTTTTCGTGTGTTCCACAGATTTAGAACCCAGAGCATCCAAATATTTTTCTCAAAAAACTTTATGAAGAACTTAGTATTGAGTGGGGGAACGATCACGTATAATCACACCATTTTTATGCCCATTTCGGCATCTACATGCCTTTTTTAGGAATCGCGCAAATTTCTCCATTTTACATGTATTAGCACATAGATCTGGCGCCCAAAGCACCCAAATTTTTATCTCAAAAAACTTTATGAGTACATCCGTATTGATTTAGGATACCATCACGTATACTCACACAATTTTTTTCACACTCATTTCCGAATCACAAGGCCCTTTTTTTTGGAATCGCGTAAATTGATCTATTTTTCATGTGTATTAGCCCATAGATCTGGAGACCGGAGCACCCAAATTTTTTATCAAAAAAATTTATTAGGACCTTCGTATTAAGTTGGGGAACCATCACGTATACTCATACCATTTTTGTCACACCATTTCCGCATCTATAGGCCCTTTATTAGGAATCGAATAAATTGCTCTATTTTTATGTGTATTTGCACATGTATCTGGTGCCCGGAGCACCCAAAATGTTTTTATCAAAAACTTTATGAGGACCTCCGTATTGAGTTGGGGAACCATCACGTAAACTCACACCATTTTCACGCCCATTTCTGCATCTACAATCTCTTATTTAGAAATCGCACAAATTACTCTATTTTTCGTGTGTATTAGCCCATGGATCTGGCGCCTAGAGCACCCACATTTTTTTTATCAAAAAACTTTATGAGGACATCCGTATTGATTTGGGGAACCATCATGTATACTCACACCATTTTTTTCACGCCCATTTCTGCATCAATAAGTTCTTTTTTAGGAATCGTGCATATTGCTCTATTTTTCTTGTGTATATCCCATGAATCTGGCGCCTGGAGAAACCAATTTTTTTTCCTCAAAGAACATTACGAGGACATCCGTATTGAGTTTGGGAACCATCACGTATACTTGGACCATTTTTTTCACACCCATTTCTGCATCTACTAGTCCTTTTTTAGAAATCGTGTAAATTGCTCTATTTTTCGTGTGTATTAGCCCATGGATCTGGCACCCGGAGCATACAAATTGTTTTTCTCAAAAAACTTTATAAGGACATCCGTATTGAGTTGTTGAACCATCATGTATAGTCACACTATTTTTTTCACGCCCATTTCCGCATCTACATGCCCTTTTTAAGAAAGCACCCAAATTTTTCTATTTTTCGTGTGTATTAGCACATGGATCTGGCGCTTGGAGAACACAATTTGTTTTGAGGACCTCCGTATTGAGTTGGAAAACCATCACCTATACTAACACCATTTTTTTACGCCCATTTCCGCATCTTCAGGCACTTTTTTAGGAAACGCACAAATTTCTCTATTTTCGTGTGTATTAACCCATGCATCTGGCGCCCGAGGCACCCAAAATATTTTTATCAAAAAACTTTATGAGGACCTCCGTATTGAGGTTGACAACCATCATGTATACTCACACCATTTTTTTCAAGCCTATTTTCGCATCTATAAGGCCCTTTTTTAGGAGTCGCAAAAATTGCATTATTTTTCGTGTATAATAGCCCATGGATCTGGCGCCTGGAGCATCCACATTTTTTTTCTCAAAAAACTTTATGAGGACCTCTATATTGAGTTGGGGAACCATCAGGTATACGCACACCATTTTTTTCACGCCCATTTCCGCATCAACAAAACTTTTTTTTGGAATCGTGAACATTCCGCTATTTTTCATGTGTATTAGCCCATGGATCTAGCGCCCGGAGCACTCAATTATTTTTTCTCAAAACACTTTATGAGGACCTCCGTATTGAGTTGTGGAACCATGATGTATACATACACATTTTTCACTCCTATTTCCGCACCTATAACCCCTTTTTTAGGAATCGCACAATTTCCCTAATTTCGTGTGTATTAGCCCATAGAAATGGCGCCTGAGGCACCCAATTTGTTTTATCAATAACTTTATGTGGACCTCCGTACTGAGTTGGAGAACCATCACGTATACTCACACCATTTTTTTCACGCATCTACAAGACCCTTTTTTAGGAATCGCACAATTTGCTCAAATAATCGTATGTACTAGCCCATGGTTCTGGCACGCGGAGCACCAATTTTTTTACTCTAAATACTTTATGAGGACATCCGTATTATGTTTGGAAACCATCACGTATATTCACACAATTTTTTTCACGTCCATTGACGCATCTATAGGCCCATTTTTAGGAATCGTGCAAATTACTCTATTTCTGTGTGTATTAGCCCCTTGATCTGGCCTACGGAGCACCCATTTTTTTTCCAAAAAAATTTATGAGGATATCCGTATTGACTTGGGAACCATCATGTTTATTCACACCAATTTTTTCTCGTCAATTTCAGCATCTACAAGCGCTTTTTTAGGAAATGCGCATTACTTTATTTTTCGTGTGTTATAGCCCTTGGATCTAGCGCCCAGAGCACCTAATTTTTTTTTCTCTCAAAAACTTTATGAGGACATTCGTATTGAGTTTGGGAACCATCACGTATACTCAAACCATTTTTTTCACGTCCATTGCCGCATCAACAGACCCTTTTTTAGGAATCACTCAAATTGCGCTATATTTCGTGTGTTACCCATGGATCTGACATCCGGAGCACCCAATTTTTTTTCCAAAAAAATTTATGAGGACATCCATATTGAGTTGGGGAACCATCACATCTCTTCACACCAATTTTCCCAAACCAATTTCCACATCCACAAGCGCTTTTTTAGGAATTCCGCAAATTACTTTACTTTTCGTGCATATTAGAACATAGATCGAGCGCCCGAAGCATCAAGATTTTTTTTTCCAAAAATCTTTATGAGGACATCGGTATTGAGTTTGGAAATCATCACGTTTACTCACACCATTTTTTTCACGTTCATTGCCGCATCTACATGCCTTTTTTTAGGAATCGTACAAATTGCTCTATTTTCGTGTGTATTAACCCATGGATTTGGCGTCCGGAGCACCCAATTTTATTTTCAAACAAATTTATGAGGACATTCGTATCGAGTTGGGGACCATCATGTATATTGACACCAATTTTTTTACGCCAATTTCCACATCTACGAGAGCTTTTATTGGAATTGCGCAAATTACTTTATTTTTCATATGTATTAGCCCATGGATTTGGCACCTGAAACACCCAATTTTTTTCTTTAAAAATATTATGTGGACCTCCGTATTGAGTTGGGGTACCATCACGTATACTTAAACCAATTTTTTCACTCCCAATTCTTCATCTACAAGACCTTTTTTAGGAATTGCATAAAATCCTCTATTTTTTGTGTGTTATTAGCCTATGGATCTAGCGCCCGGAGCACCCAATTTTTTTCTTCTCAAAACACTTGATGAGGACCTTATTATTGACTTTATGAACCATCACGTATACTCATATCTTATTTTTCATGCGCGTTTCCGCATCTATAGGACTATTTTTATTAATCGTGCAAATCCCTCTATTTTCGTGTGTATTAACCCATGGATATGGTGCCTGGAGGATCCAAACCAAATTTCTCAAAAAACTTTATGAGGACCTCCGTATTGAGGTTGGGAACCATCATGTATACTCACACCATTTTTTTCAAGCCTATTTCCGCATCTACGTGGCCTTTTTTTAGGAATCGCGAAAATTACTTTATTTTTCGTGTGTATTAGCCCCTAGATCTGGCGCTCGGAGTACCCAATTTTTTGTCTCAAAATACTTTATAAGGACCTCTTTATAGAGTTGGGGAACAATAACATATACTTACACTATTTTTCTCACGCCCTTTCCACATCTTTAGGCCCTTTTTTAGAAATCGTGCAAATTGCTCTATTTTTCGTATGTACTAGCACATGTATCAGGCGCACAGAGTACCCAATTTTAAAATATTAATAATTTATAAGGACATCCGTATTGAGTTGGGGAACCATCGCGTATACTCACACCATTTTTTTCACTCCCAATTCTTCATCACAAGACTTATTTAGGATTCGCGTAAATTTCTCTATTTTTCGTGTGTATTAGCCCATGGTTATAGTGCCCGGAACACCCACGTATACTCACACCATATTTTTCAAGCCCATTTTCGCATCTACGGGACCATTTTTAGAAATCACGCAAATTTCATTATTTTCATATATATTAACCCATGGATCCTGCGATCGGAGTACCCAAATTTTTTTCTTTCAAAAAACTTTATGAAGACCTCCATATTGAGTTGGGAAACCCTCACGTATACTCACACTTTTTTTTCATGCTCATTTCCGCATCTTTAGGACCTTTTTTAGGAACCATGCAAATTCTTCTATTTTCGTGTGTATTAGCCCATGGATCAGGCTCCCGGAGTACCCAAAAGATATTTATCAAAAAACTTTATGAGGACCTCCGTATTGAGCTTGGAAACCATCACGTATACTCACACCATTATTTTCAGGTCCGTTTCTGCATCTACAACCCCTTATTAAGAATCGCGCAAATTGCTCTATATTTCATGTGTATTAGCCCATTATTTGGCGCCCAGAGCACCCAAATTTTTTACATCAAAAAACTTTAGGAGAACCCCCATATTGAGTTGAAGAACCATCACGTATACTTACACAATTCTTTTACATCCATTTCCGCATCTATAGGCTATTTTTTAGGAATCGCTCAAATTTCTCTTTTTTCGTGTGTATTAGCTCATGTATCTAGCACCCGGAGAATCTAATATTTTTCTCAAAAAACTTTATGAGGACATCCGTATTGAGTTTGGGAACCGTCACGTATACTCACACCATTTTTTCATGCCCATTTCTGCATCTACATGCACTTTTTCAGGAATCGCGCAAATTGCTCTGTTTTTTTTTTTTGTACAAGCACATGTATCAGGCGCACAGAGCACCATATTTTTTTTAAAAAAACAAATTTATGAGGACATCCGTATTGATTTGGGGAACTATCACGTATATTTACACAATTTTTTTCAGTTTCCGCATTAACATGCCTTTTTTTAGGAATCACCAAATTGCTCTATTTTTCGCGCGTATTAGCCTATGGATCTGGTGTCCGGAGCACCAATTTTTTTTTCACAAAATATTTTATGAATACCTCTGTATTGAGTTGGGGAACCATCACGTATACTAACACCATTTTCTACACCCCCATTTCCGCATCTACAGGCCGTTATTAGGGAATAGCGCAAATTACTCTATTTTTAGTGTGTATTAGCCCATGTATCTGATGCGCAGAGAACT
>JAJOOO010002227.1:0-27651 GCA_029582685.1 Solanum piurae
AAAGGCCGACTTAACATCAAGTTGATAAACTTTCAAACTTTTTTTTCATTGCAATGGCTAGTAGTAATCTTATTGTGTCAAGTCGAGCAATTGGTGCAGAATTTTCTGAGTAGTCTACTCAAAAAAATTGAGCATTGCCCTTCACCACAAGCCTCACTTTATGTTTGTTTATGGAACTATCTGCATTCACCTTTGTCCTGAAAACCCATTTTACACCAATGATCTTTTGATCTTAAGGTTTCTCAACAAGTTCTCAGGTATGATTTTTTTTCATTCATCATCATCTCCTCTTTCATTGCAGCCACCCATTTGTCATTCCCTTCTACATCCTCATAGCTTGTGGGCTTACAAATTTCAGTATTGCATCTTTGATAGATATCAGAGATTAATCTCGTACCTCTAACAAGAGGATCATCTACTAGATCTTTTGGATCTAATAGAGTGTCAATTGTTGGATTGCTTTTGGGCTTCTCCCAATTCTAATGTTGGTCCTCAATGAAGTGAACATCTCTACTTATGAGATTTTTTTTCGTTTGAGGTTGATAGACCTTATATGCTTTGGAAATAGTTTTGTAGCGTATAAAGATGCCAGGAATTGCCTTCTTATCAAGTTTATCTCTTTTAACTTGTGGCACATAAGAGAAACAAAAACAACTTCACGGCTCTAGAAAGGAGTTTGTTTTGAAGAAAAAAAACAGCAGTGCTGGCAGCCTCCGCCCAAAACGTTTTGGTAGATTTTTCTCATGTAGGATGCACCTAGTCATCTCCATTATACTTCTATTTTTCCTCTCACTGACTCCATTTTTTGTTGAGTATAAGGGATAACTAGTTGATGTTCTATACCAACTTTGTCACAAAATATTTTGAATTGCTCTGAAGTGTACTCTTTCCCATTATCAGACCTTAAAGTCTGAATTGTGTAGCCACTTTGATTTTCTACCTTTGCTTTAAAATTGCAAAACACATCAGCAACTTTTGACTTGAATTTCAAAAAAAAAATCCAACTCAGTATTGTTAGATCATCAATAAATACAATGTAGTAAATACTACCATTTAATGATGGTGTTCTATGAGTTCCACAAAGATCTGTATGAATTAGTTGAGCCTTCTTGATGCTCTCAAAGTTGTTTTGGGAAAGGGCAATATGATCATCTTGCCAAGTAAACATGCCTGACAATCTGACCAACAATTCTGTATGAATGGTAGATTATTCACAAGTTTCTTTTTTTGCATCAACATCATACCTTGATGATGAAAATAACCCATTCTTTTATGCCAAACTTCTTTAGAGTTGGCTGAAATAAGAAAAGTTGTTTCCTCCTCTTCCAAAGGATTGAGCGAGAAATATCTCCCCTCCATTTTGACCTTGAATACTTCATGGTCTGATGGATCTTCTATCACGCAAACCTTGTTTTTTAAAGAACAGGTTGAATCCTTTCTCCATTAATTGACCAACACTAATCAGGTTTCGATCAAGGTCCAGGATAAAAAACATCTTTAATAAATTTAGTTCTAGAGCAACTTGTAACGATTACGGTGCCCTTGCCTTTCACAGAAAGACACTCACAATTTCCAATTCTAACTTTCTTTGTCTCTGTGTTCCTCAACGTTTTGAATAAATTTCTATCAGATGTCATGTGGTTAGAGTAACTACTATCAATTAACCAACTTTCACTTGAATAGATACATGTGAAACAAGTTGCAATATAGAGCAAAGAGTTGATTTTCTTCTTCTCGATCAACAACTTGAGCTTCAACTTCAGGCTGCTGAATTTTGGCCTTACAAATTTCAGCTTCGTGTCCCTGTAGGTTGCACTTGCTGCATTTTAGGTCAGGTCTCCTCCAACATTTGAAAGGAGGGTGACCTTTTTTCCCACAGTGCCGACAAGGGGGATATTTACCCTTCTTGTTTTTTCACAAAATTAGCACTACTTTCTCCTTGTATCTTTTTGTTCAGCATCTTCTTGTTTCTTTCATCATCCTGATGTCTTACTAGTAGGGCTTCTTCAATAGCTCTCTCCAGTCTCATTACACGTCGTTGCTCTTGTGCTCGAAAAGCACTTAAGAGCTATGCTAGTGTAATTATAGACAAGTCCTTAGTATTTTCTAAGGTTGTAACAGTAGCCTCAAATCTTTCAGGTCCTGTTACAAGGATTTTCTCAACGATCCTCGAATGTTTTAAAAGTGGAACCAACAATCAGACACAATTTGCTATGTTAAGAAGTAGTCATAATACTACTTTATAGTTTCACTTTCCTTCATTCTTTGCAGCTCAAACTCACGTATCAAATTTTACACTTGCATCTCTCGAATCCTTTCATTTTCTTTATACTCACTCTTGAGATAATCTCATACCTCTTTTGCTGACTTCAGGGACATGATACAAGTGAAGATGGTGGATGAAACTATAGTATACAAGAATGTCTTTGCCTTTGATTTCATGATTTTCTTCTCCATGTGGATTTTAATCTGTGCCATCATGAGATTGTTTGGAAAGGGAACATACTGATAACCATCTTCTACAATCTCCCAAAGATCCAAAGCTTCTAGATATGTCTGCCCAGATCTGATAACTTTTTCCATTGAAAGTTGGTGGTGTCATTGAAGAAAAAACTTGTTTCTCTGTCCATAGAATGCACTAAAATGGATTGAACACACACATGTCCCTTAAGAATAAACTCTCTGATACCAATTGTTGTTTAAATTGAATGTAAATCAGAAAAAGAACAATAGTAAAAAGGACTGAACAACTAGAAAGAAGAAAGCTTGTGAATTTGGAGTAGGAAGTATATTATTTCACTGCAATAAAGACTTACATTTATAGCAAAACATTAACTTCAACTACCTAAATATCATTACAAAACCTGCTGAAAATAAACAAACTCCTAAAGACTAGGAAAAGAAGCTATTTTACGAAGACTAATTTACTGTAGTAAAGAAATAAAGTTGCAGTCCTAAAACATAGCAACTAACAATTGTATCAAATTAACTAATTTTTTGCATGCTTAATCTAAACACTATTTTTGACAAACTAATTTTCAAATATTAATAGGAAGTGGAAACTATATAAATTTATATATTATATGTTTATAGAAATATATATGCACTATAATATGACAAATTGTCATGAAGTTGATTTTAAGTATTTTTTATTTTATTTTATAAAATAACTATTTCAAAGTGTTTGAAATTAAAGTAACTCAAAAATTAATACTTACGATTGTTAAATTAAATGACAAAAATATATATACTAAAATGATATTATTATGATTTGTCGAAGCGACCTACATATTACAACACTAATAAAAAGCATAGAAATTGTAGAGAGAAATCTCCCATAAATAATACTCTTAAACGTCAACATTGTTGACTCTATTGTATTTTTGGTATGAGACGAGGGATTTTTAATTTATAGAGTTTCCAGACTTTTCCTTTAAGGAAAGAATAACCCAAATATGAAAGAAAAATTATACTTTCCTTTCGAGAAAAGTTAAAGCATTTCTGTTTAGTCAATACGTTGACTTTCATTCAAGAAAAAAAATAAAACTCAAATAAGGAAAAAAATCATGACAAAACCCTAATAAAAATTGAGTGTCAACACTATGCAAAAGAAAATTGTGGAAAATAAATCAACATAATAATTTTATGTGGAAAACTCCTTGGTCTAGAGAGTCAAAACCACAACCCACCTTACATCTTCCACTAAACTCGAGTCCAACTCCAAAATAAGTTTACAACAGTCCTTGCAACGTCTACACAAACTGTTCCAAACAGTTTTTTCTCTATCCTATTAATCTTCACACTCTTATCCTAGTTAATGAAGTCTATTACAATAAACAAGACAAAACATACTACAATCTGAAATAAAGTAAGCAATATCATGTCTTAGAACCATGCCAAGAAGCTAACTATTACAAACTAAAGAATTGTATAGATAAACTTGATAGGAACAAGTTCTTTGTGGCTTCAACAACTTCTTCTTTGAGACTGTGTAGAACTGGAAACACTCTGAGGAATATTTCTTTGGGTGTTGTAAGACTCCAAAGGTCGATTGATGTGTTATTTATAACACCATTAATAAACCGCATGTTTAACATTATAAATAATCAAGATGGTTTCAGTCTAAAACACAACCACTCACCCATCCCCCGATGTTGTCTTTCCCTAGCCATGACTGCATTCTGATGGCAGAATCAAGCAACATGAATCATGACAGTAATCTAAAACAAAGCAGATGACATCTGGAAGAGATAAGTTGATATGGGAGGGGGGAGGAGATTCACATAAGCAAACTTGACTCAGGTTTACTTTAAATCCATAAGAGCTCACCTCCATAAAATATAAGAAAAACATTCAACACCGCTACATGTCTGGAAACACACAAAAATAAGGGGGTCATTTTGTCACTAATACATTGAGCTCATCATATGATGATTAAGCTACTGTAGGAAACACTGAAGAACTAGTTCTCTATATGTCCCTTTTATGAGTTCAAATATGCAGTCTGCTATCCTGGTAGTGTATCGTCCAGTACTTGCATCTTAGACTACCATCTGGTGTCCACTGCAACAAATATCACGATAAAAATATAGGTTAGCTAAGAGAGCTTCTGATGAGAAATAATAATGACGACAAATGTTATCATAAACAAAATAAGCCAGCTAACATAAAATGTTCCAAAATCCTTGCCACATGAACATTTGGTGAGATAAAATTTCACACTGGACCTATGGTAAAACTTACCTGTACTGCATGTTTGCACCCAATATATGCATGACATGTGTTCGCACATAAACATCTCTCATTTATTAGTTGCAATTAGTACATATTGTTACTTGATTAAGACACCTAACTATGGTATGTTAGATGTTGTTTGGTATAAACACCAGAGCGGGTTTATTAAAACACTTAACTGTGGCAAGTTGATACTGTTTGGTGTAAACACCAAGTGCAAGTAAATATTTACCCTGAATCTACCTTTCACATAATAAAGAAAACTTGAAGCCCCCATGGAACCATGGAAGAGGTTGATGAAGGCCATCTTCCCATACTGCAAATAGCAATTGTATTACTGGAAGCTCCCCCCCAATCCATCCTTGTAAAAGGGATTTAAACAGAGATGCGCCAGACTATAATTATATCACAGAACCAGAAAGATAAATGCATCTAATAACTGGACCCTTCATAGATGATTGAAGGGAAGCCTAGTTTTAGAAAAATAAACCAATAGAACACAGATGCACGGAAAGTGAAGGCGGAACAAAACATAGTGAATTAGAAAAACTGAAAGAGTAACTTCAGTTGCAAAATATTAGACTGCTTACACAGTAGTCTGATGCCCCAGATGCTTAAGAATCTGATGGAGGTTGCTGTTGCTGGGGCCAGACTGGCTGAGCCATTTAAGGACGGGGATGCTGGCCATAAAGAGCTTGATGAGCAGGTTTCCCCATATACACCCCTGAGGCTCCAATTTGTGGAGCAGATTGCATAGGCATATAATAATTGTATGGGAGGCCCTCGGCAGGGCCTCCAACAGGGAGGTTCCCTCTAGGAATTGATGATGCAAGCACTTCATCTTTCAAGTCCTCTCTTGGTACAATGTCAACCAAGAAATCAAATATGTCTGTCCTTGTTATCGCTGCTGCAATGTCATTTTTCTGGAGTGTCCTCCTTTTATTCTCTTCAGTGTGGTTCCATGCACGGAGTGTCAAGTCAAGGATAAACATCTCACATGCCCGAGCAAATACAACCGGTGCTTCTGCTGATATCATTCTAACATCTTCATCTGCCTTCATGATTTTCTTGATCCTTGCTAATGGCAGGCTATGATTCTTGAAATCATTAATGTGCTCAATTTCTTGATATTGATTTCCCCAGAAACTTTGTAGTTGTTGTTGCTGTTGGTGGATGTGCTGATAAGTAAGCTGATGTAGTGTCATCTGACCTGAAGATGCAGGAAGACCAACTGTTTGTGCACCAGCGGACATGGGAGGAGAGGGCCTTGCCACTTGGTTAGCATGGTATGGAGCACCATATAGCATTGGAGTAGAGGTAGTAACACCTGGTGGTTGTTCGTTTCCTTGCTGGTCCATTTCGAGCAAGTATGCTTCTTGGGGAACTCTAATACTTTATGCTCTGTTAAAATTTACAAAGAAGTAACACAGACGAATAAAGAACACAAAAAATGAAATGTCAAGCCCAAAGTCATCTCTCAATTAGACTAAACTTCTGACAGTAATGTATATTCAAAAGGGTAATAATCTTAAATTAGCAGTTGAAAGGATTAACTTCTTACAACAAATTAGGTTACATAAATGACCACCTACCTCTGAAAAAAATATTAGATCAATGCGTAAGGAATCAAATACAAAAAATAGAACTCTAATTGACTGCCAGCTTTATTTATTGTTTTTTAAAATAGAATTGATAGTCAGCTTTATAAAAAGAGCTCAATGTAAAGAAAGATGGATTCTCAACTTCTTCAACCTATTTCTAATGAATCCCTCATATTAACACGTAAAAATAAAGGCAGACCAAAGGAAACTAACATTAAATTCACAATGTATATATGGAAAGAACCCTCAACCAGATAACGGAAAGAAAGAAGCCTAACATTTCACCTATGACAAATTTGAAAGTTAGGACAAAATCAGGGGCGGATGTAGGGGGAGGGGGTTCACCCAAAACCCCTCGGCAAACAATTACATTGTATATATAAGGTAATTTTTCTATATTTATATAGATATATTAATTTTGAACCCCCTAAACAAGAAACAAAGCAGTGTTATAGTGTTTTTCAAATGAACCCTTAGAAAGAAACAAAATCAGCAAATAGAAATAGCTTACACCAGTGAATTTGAACCTCAATAATTTACATACATTTAAAATTCCAAAGTCTGTACTTAAAACAATTTTCTATAAAATTATCATAGCAATGTGTAATTTTGATATGATTTAGGTATCTTGTTTTCTTTAGAGGATCCAAATTGGGAGGGTTGAGTAGTATATACAACAAAGCCGAAAATCAGAGAGGGCCAAAGTGGTTTTAGTACAAAATTCTAAACTAGCAATGGACTCTGTTCCATGCATAAAAGAATAGTAAACCCAACTCAGTTCCTACTAATTGACGCAATAAAAATTAAATTACAAGTGTGGGCAACTGAATTAACTAACAAATAAAACATTATTAAACATTTCCATTGATTTCACCTCTGAACACTAGAGATGATATTCTTTTTTATGATATGATATGATTAACCGAGTAAAAAGCCTACCGTTTGGTGCAGTAAATTCTGGATTAAAGCAGCGATCATTAGAGTATAGAACGGAATTTAAAAGGAACTACTAGACACAATTTTGGTGGCAATTAAATAACAGAAAAACTAAAATGTAGAGAGAGAACCTGAAAATTGAAAACTAGGGTTGAAGCAGAGGATGACGGAATCTAATTGCAGATGCTTCCTTGTGCTGCGTTGTCACCAACAGGCAGGACTAATAAATAGTTGCCCCACTTAACATATTGCCATTTTTTTGTTTCGTTTAACAACAATCCTCCACGATACCTTTTCTTTGACTTTCTCACCTCATCAATACAAAATATTTCAAAACAAAAACAATTTCCCAATTAAATTTCTATTTTTATGTATAATATAATTATATTCCCTTTCTCTTCTTCCCTAACAATTCAAATCCCTATTTTATGCATTCTTGTATGGATTTTTGTAAATTTCAATCTATCTGTATCAATATATCAATCATATCATATCAATACTACTTAACAACATGAATTCTCAAATTTAAATGTTAAATTATTATAATATTCCCAATTAAAAATACTAAATTTATTTTATTTATTAGTTTAATTTTTTATATTATATTAAAAATAGATGCCTTTTCACATTAAAGGGTTGTGATTTTTTAAAGAGTTGTGACTTTTCCAAAAGGTTGCGACTTTTTTGATGGGTTGTGACATTTTCAATGAGTTGTGACTTTTCGAAGGGTTGTGATTTTTACAAAGGGTTGTGACTTTTCCAAAGGGTTGTGCCTTTCTCAATGAGTTGTGACTTTTCTAAAGGGTTGTGACTTTTTCGATGAGCAGTGACTTTTTCGAAAGGTTGTAACTTTTCTGATAAGACACAATTAGCACCTATTCATACTATTATTTGTTAGCTATAAATAGAGGAGTTTCTTCTCTCTTTTAAACTACAATTTTTTTAAAATTTTTGTACTCTTCTTCTTCTTATAAAATCTCAAGGGTTATTTGCAACAGTTGATTAAGTTCAAAGTTTAACGAAATTTGAGGTATCACATAAGAAAGAGTTGGTGAACAAATTATAGCAAATCATTCAATAATTCACACTCGTAGTTTTTCTTACGATTTTCATGAGTTAACAATGACGAAAAGTTGTGGGAAAGACAATAATAATAATAATAAAATATGAAAAAGGTCACATGATTTGAGTATGACATTTCTTCTTTATTATTTCATTTTTTATTCTCTTATCCTCACGAAGGAGTTTCTTTCTAATTTTGGTAAAACAACGGGCATCAACATAGTCCATTGAATTATTAGTTTTGATATAAAATCCACTATTTCAAAAATAGATTTTAGCTTTTACTTATAATATGATTTGAATCAAATAGAAAAATTACCTCTTTATATATGATATTCTTACTCAAGTGTTAATTGAGTAATAATATTTTGTAAAAGATAGATTGCGTATAAAGATAAAATATTGAAATATTTATGGTAATCCTTATTAGTGTCATGCACATACTACACTTCAAGTATGAATATTTAAGAGAAAAATTGTACTTAAATGGTGTTCATCATTTATGTTCATAACCTCAAGAGGAAAGACTATTGGTGACATTTTTTGTATTGATATTTTTTATTAAAATTTTGTTGGTTAGATTTGCTTACAAAATTGAGTGAAGTAAAAATACTACTAAAGAAATGTCACTTTCTCCCAACATATTAACTTTGAATGTATTTTGAAATGTTTCAATGATATTTGGTCATTTTGATCTCAAAATACAAGTAACTATATAACAATTTGTATTAATTACTTAAAAACACTTGTCTTATGTTCTTTCAATTATATTTACTAAAAAAATTTAATATAGTAATATTAATTCTATTTTACAGCATTGTATACTATATATACAATACACACGTGCAACGCACATACCGTGAAACTAGTATATATATATATCTGAAAAAGTTGTAAAGTTGCTTAGATGAAGCATCTAGAAGGGCCTTGAGATAAACAATTTAATGAATAAAAAAATTTCAAAAGGGGTCAAAAATATTATTTTGCTGTTCTTTCAAATAATTTTTCTCCTTCTATAAATTTTGTTTCAGTAACAAAGAAAAATTATGATAAGTACTTACGGTTTGGCCTCAGACAAATATACTGTGTCTAAACTTTTTTATTTATGTAGTTGTGATCTAAATTTTTAATGGTCTTAACTTATTTTATTTTCAAGAACCTTCACATAATTCTTTTTCACAAGGAATATATTCTAACCATAAAATTATCAGATTCTATATATTTCATGTATAAAATAATTGAAAAAGTGATGCTTCATCACTTCATAAAAAAATCACTCAATATTAGCAACACAATTAGATCACCACATATCATGATAAACTATGTAAAAGATAAAAATGATTAGATATCACTATTATTTTGGTCAAATAATTTAATTTCTTATGAAATGTTCTTAAAACCTACTAATAAAATTTACTTCTTTTTTTTTGTAAAAGTCGAATATTAGAAAGGATGTTCAAAACCTTAAAGAGAGTATTTATGTCCGCGTGAAGAAGGGATAAATTTTACCTAGTTACCTTAAAAGCATGAACTCCTAACTTGAATGTTAAATTACTATAATATCCCTAACTTAGGTGTGCTTTTCCGATTAGTTGTGACTTTTCTGATAAGTTGTGACTTTTTTCAAAGGGTTGTGATTTTTCGATGAGTTGTGACTTTTTAAATAATTTGTGACTTTTTCAAAAGGTTGTGACTTCTCGAAACGGTCATAACTTTTCAGATAAGACACAAAAAACACTTGTTCATACTACCCTTTGTTGACTATAAATATAGGGGCTTCCTCTCATTTTTTCAACCACAATTTTTTTTAATCTTCTATCATCTTCTTCTTGCATTTTAAGAAATTTCTTGTGATTTATTGTCGTTGAGTGAGTTCGAAGTTCAGCGGAATATCAGGTACCACTATTCTGATTAAGTAAGTCGTTCTATCCTAAGAGGGTATATTTCTTAACCTCGAGTACTTAAGAAAAATAATCCAGATGATACAATTTTTTTTTTCTTTGTATATACATTAGTATGTAATGTTCCAATATATGATGTTAACATGATGTAGTCTAAATTCATTTGTTTTTGTTAAAAATTTCTCTCGTGATGTAGATATATGCTTCTAAATATCTTTTTCCAATATTATTAAACTTCTCAAGAGTTAGAGAATTATCACGATTTATTTTTTGATGCTCAAGACAAAGAATGAATTTATTTATCAATGTTTCTTATGTGATTTAGATTGTCAAGAAATTCACATCAAAATAGTTATTACTATATAAACATAAACCTTTTATTTTACTGATTTTACTATTTCTTAATATTTCAGTATTTTCAACGAAGAAAAGTTCATATTGAAGTTTGTATTAGTTTAATTTTTATCATATATATATATATATATATTTGGGTAGGTATTTATATATGTCACAAATGTATTATCAAGTTAACAAGATCTTCTAACTTCAAAATATATTATTTAACAATGTCCCGAGTTCTTTTTAAAAAAAAAAAACTTACAACAAATGTGAAAATATGTGAACATATATGAATCATTTAATATTTATCATTAACAAAATAAATTTTATATTTGTAATATGGAATAAACATTTTCATTTGTCCCTACACTAAATTAAAATCTAATAACTATAAAAAAAATAGTAACATTATTTAAAAGTCCTATTTATTTATGTAAGTATAAAATTTATTCGAAATTCATCTATTGCACATTAATTCTTTAGTTATAACATTATAATTTTTTTAGTTATTACTAATTATTGCAAACATTATTCACTCTTTTACATTTTTTAGTTATAATATTATGAATTATGATAGTTATTACATCAATTATTTCTATCTTTCATCTTTCTTTATATTAACTTTTTATCAATCATTTTTCATATTATCATACCGCCCCTATATATGTGATAACACAGTGTTGTTATTTTTCCTTGGACAAATCATGCTTGGTTGAAAAAATTAAAAATCATTTACAAGTATATGAACTATATCTTTGTTGGGTGTAAGATAAACAGGTGATTATATATATGATTTCACAGATAAAATATATTCTTTAATTTTAATTTTTAGATTCTCCAGTAAAAAAAGGAAACATTTCTGAGTTAACTATGAATAGTCAGATAACTATTTTTGATTTATGCACACGGTCAATCAAGAAGTCAATTATTATAGCCAACAACTAAAACGTCATCTATTATGTTATAACTTATAAAATAAAATTAATATACAAAAATAGTTCTAAAATATAAAATATAGTTGTTCTCCACATGTTCATATGACATCTAAATAAATTAACGTGGAATACACGTGGAAATCACATCTGGTTAGATGACAAGAAAAATACACAAGAAATATCGTCTATAAGGTAATATTAGTGAGATACGACTAATCACATGATTGAACCTCATCAAATTGAAAAAAATATATACATTATTTCATTTAACTAATAAAAATTTTCATTGACCATCTTTATAGGTTCGCGTGAATAAGAGATATATATGACGATCCACATTGAACATTCACAAAGAATCTGCAATATTATTTTGTGCAAAACTTATTATTCAAATCTTCGCTTAAATTTTATGTATTGATAATCACGTGCAACACACGTGTCGAAAAACTAGTACATTTTAAACATATAAAAATGATAGACTAACATGACACAGGCTCAATATTATGAAAAATCAAATGACGTTATTTGTACATTTTTGTCAAAATAACAATTAGGATATATATATGTGTGTATGCGCGCGCTTACTCTATTGATATGTTTAAAATAAATTTTAGATTCTCAATTATCTAAGAGTATGTATAGTAAGCACGGGAGGAAGATGATTTATTTACTTTATTAATTATATTTTGAACATTTAAACTTGACTATTAGTATTTCAAAATAACAATTAGGATATATATATATATATATGTGTGTGTGTGTATGCGCGCTTACTCTATTGATATGTTTAAAATAAATTTTAGATTCTCAATTATCTAACAGTATGTATAGTAAGCACGGGAGGAAGATGATTTATTTACTTTATTAATTATATTTTGAACATTAAACTTGACTATTAGTATTTCATATAATTACTTAATGATAATAATTACATGAGAGGATAGCATTTTTCTCGATTCACATAATTGATTTTTCACATTATTTATACTTTCTAGGTAAAATTACGCGAGTTGACAAACATTACTAGGTTATTACTTATTAGTCAACAAGGGTATAATTTGATTTATTTACTCTGCGTGACTACAATTTCAGTTTTCTTTGCCATTAATTATGGGACTCATGATCTCCTTGAATACCGAATCAAGAAAACCTTCCTCGACTTTTGTATATGATTTTATACAAACTCAATTTTATCTCTCCTCTCCTCATTTTCTATTTTTCTCCTAAAATCACTTACACTTCCGATTTGAAATTGATTTTCACTCTCTCCCTCCTAATCGTGTTATCACTTTTGTAGGTAGCCGCCTAAGTCGCGTCTCTACCTCTTTTTTTTTTCTTTTTTTTCTTTGTATATGTATTATGCTTGTTATTTTTTGGAAATTTTTTCTCTAAAGTCTCTCATCAGTCATTAGTTTAACAGTTTTTCAAAAACAAAATGGATGGTGGAACTCCATCTCCATCTAAGAGGATTACGAGAGGTATGTCATTGCATGTCCAAGTTGTTGATAGTCAACCTTCGTTTTAACTAGGTTTAACACAACATGTGGGAGTCAATGCAGGGTCTATTGCAAAATCTAGACAAATTCTAGAGGAAAAATCTATTGAAGAGTTGAGAGATCTAAGAAAAAAAAATGACTCAATTGCACTACAACAAATTATCAACAATGCCAAGGCAAGCGGCATTAAAATTGTTGAAGGAAGAAATAAGAGGAAAGTCAAAGTGTCATGAACAAAAAAATGGATATGATGACACTTGCCATTTTCCACCAAGACAAGTCAGCCTCAACCAAACAAAAACGAAAGAAAAGTGAAAAATAGTTAATAAATAAATAAATATGATAAAGCGGAAAACCTATTCTTCTATTAAAACCCCTAAAAATCTGATTGTCATGTATACAACCACTACATACATAAGTGCAGAATTAAGAAATAAATACAAGTCTCAAGCTTGTTTCTCAAATAGAACAAAGTGTAAGGAAAGAAAAAAGAGGGTCCGCCAAATGACAAGTAGCTACCTCTTCAAGACATTGACGAGCCTCAAGTTCAATAGAAGGAGAAAGAGATCACGCGGGTCCGAGCTCAGAACCTACACAAGTATAGAAGCAAGGGCGAGTACCAACAACACGGTACCCAGCAAGAAACCTGCTAAACAAAGCAACTAGCTAGAAATCGAATACACCTTACACTCCAACCAAACCTCCTCAAACTACAACCTACACAAAAATCATCACAACCTAGCAATTCTACAATACACCACTCACATGCCCAAACTTACAGTTCAAGCTTTTTAAATTAACAATCGAACAAGTCAAATAAGTCAACCTCAATGACTGTTCAGTCACACTTAACAAGCACATCAACTAGAATTCACAAGTAAGTCACGCATAAGCGTCAAGTGTATCAAGTACCAATGATCAACACTAGCCGGTAAAGACCTCAGCATGATAACACTCGCCGGCAAAGACCTCGACATAATAACACTTGCCGGAAAAAACCTTGTCATAATAACACTTACCGGTAAATACTTCGGTATAATAACACTTGCTGGCAAAGACCTCGACATAATAACATTTGCCGGCAAAGACCTCGACATAATAACATTTGCCGGCAAAGTCCTCGATATAATAACACTTGCCAACAAAGACCTCGGCATAATAACTCATCACATATCCCATCACGGTGTTCAACGATCAAAGCACACAATCAATATCACACCACATAGAAGAGACAACAATTTGCATAATTCAAGTCCACATTCATTCTTTCAAGCATTTTATCAATTAATCAATAATGGTTACATTAAGGAAATTCACATCATCATGTTCAACACATACACTTTTTCATTTCAACCCCTTTTTATTCATTTAAATATAGCAAGTGGACAATTTAAACCCTTCACCTCATTCTCATTACTCCCAACACACAATCAACAAAGGAAGCATATAAATTCAACCTAAAATACAAAGTTTAGGAAGCCACTTGCCTTAAATCAATCAATAATCACTCCAATAGCCGAGTCTTCCCCTTCCAACCCACTTCTGAAGCCACACAATCTATAATAATAATCAAGTATTATAATCACTTTTTGGAAACAACAACACCCACAACCATTCCCTTTAATGGTGGGTCAATCAACACAAAAATCAATTCTAAAATTAAGGTTTGAAAATTTAATACTTGAAAATATTACTCAAGGCTTTAGAAAATCATTAGGGAAAATCATTTCGAAAATTGACTTGAAAATCAGTTCACAACTCACTTTTTCTTTAACACTCAAGTTCATGAATAATAATAATAATAATGATTAAAAAGAAACAAAAACAACAACAACAACAACAATAATGAGTAGTCAAAGATGTAGAGTTAAAAATCATTACCAAAAAATTTCCCTCGAAAATCTAGTCACCTCCCCAAAGGTTTCCAAGTTAAAAAATGGTGAAATGGGGCTTAAACCCCGAAATGATAGCAAAAACCCTCTCTGATGTCACAAAAGTGACCAAGTGTTCGCTTAAGCGAACGCTGCAAAAAAGTGGGTCTCGCTTAAGCGAAGCCTCATTCGCTTTTGCGAACCTCGCTTAAGCGAAAAGGCTCTCGCTTCTGTAAAGCTCACTTAAGCGACCAACCTTCGTAAAAGCAAGGCCTCCAGAAACCAGCAAAATACAACCAACTCTCAAAATATTGAAAGGTCCTTTGAGAAACCTGCACACAAACCACATATGCAAATCGATTGTACTCAACGTTCCTGGCTCAATGGAACCGTCAAAACACAAATCCGAGGTCTCCTTGACCCGACATTTGTGAAACCACCAGAAACTAACTCACGTCTAAAAAGGCTAAAACACACTCGAGACCTCTAAAGAATCAACCAAGGCATCAACTACTTCCAAAATCATCCCCCAAATTTAATGGATCTTTCAGAATTTTAATCCAAGCACCTGAACCCTGAAGGTTGACCAAAGTCAACCCAAAAGCTTAATTTTCATAATTTCACAACTTAGGACCTCAAATCTTCAAAAGGACTAGGAATTAGAAACCAACAACTCTCACTGATTAGATTTCACATTTCAGGTTTTATGGAATCGACGGAATCCCATTCCAACACTTGAAACCCCAAAAGGCATCGAAAATCACTTTCTTAACAACGTAGTTTTTCAAACTTAAAACTTACCAAGATCTCCACTTTTAACTCAAAGTTCATAACCAACTTTTCAAAAAAAGATGCTTCCACTGCACCTTCACTGAAGCAATCTCTTTGGTCCTAAGCTTTCAGACCTACCTATCCAAAATGACTATAGGCTCCTCCCGAAAGATAAGTCCGGACCAAACTCAACTGAATCACGAGAAAGTACATAAGACTCATTCTGCGTACATTCAAAGCATAGAAACATGAAATACGAGATGCACAACTGACAATCTAGGTGGAAAGGACAACTTATAGGCCACCTCTCCACTCGGCTCAAAATCTCAAAGGATCCAATGAATCAAGGGCTAAGCTTTCAATTCTTCCCAAACCTCATCATACCCTTCATGGGTGACACTCAGATCTAAATTTGATCATCCTCTATAAACACTAAGGCTCGAACTCTCCGAGCCACATAACTCTTCTGTCGACTCTAGCCTATCAACAGTCTACCCTAGATCATACGAACCTGCTCCATAACATCTAAAAAAAAGTCTATATCTAACAAATTCATCTCAGCTGAATCAAACCATCCGATCAGAGATGTACACCGCCTTCCATATAACGCCTCAAAAGGGCCATTTAAATACTGGAATGATAATTGTTATTGTAGGCAAACTCTGCTAAGGGTATATGTTGATCCCATCTAGCACTAAAATCAGTCACACAAGCTTGAAACATGTCCTCTAACACTTGAATCGTCCGCTTAGACTCAACATTTATCTGAGGATGGAAGGTTGTACTCATATCTAACCGAGTACCCAAATCATGTTGCAATGCCTTCCAGAAATGGGAGGTGAACAATGAACCTCGATCAGAGACAATAGAAACTGGGACTCCAAGCAATCACACTATCTGACTAATATAAAGCTCAGCTAACTTTTCTGCCATATACTTAACCCAAACTAGGATGAAATGGACGGACTTGGTAAACCTATCAACAACCAACCAAATGGATTCATAACCACCCATGGTGGTAGGTAGTCCCATAACAAAGTCTATAGTGATTTGCCCTTACTTCCAAGTAGGAATAGGCATCCTCTGAGATATACCTTCAGGTCACTCGTACTAACACTTGACCTGTTGACAAGTCAAACACCTCAAAATAAAATCTGCAATATCCCTCTTCATACCACAACACCAATAGTGCTGGCTCAGGTCATGATACATCTTCACCACCCAGATGGATGGAATATCAGGAAAAATGGGCCTCCTCAAGAATCTGTCTAATCAATTTGCTTACCTTGGGCACACAAATCCTACCTCCAATATGCAATACACCATTAGAATCAAGGAGAGCCTCCTTAGCTTCCCCCGAGATGAGTCACAACTTTTCTTCAACAAATTGATGCTCACAAATCTTCTTTACTAAGGAAGAACAAGCCTCAATAAAAGCAATCAAACCACTCATCTCGTCAGAAACTCGTAACCGGATGAGAGTGTTTGCTAACCCTTAAACATCTCTAGCCAATGGTCTCTCCTCCACACTAATAACTGCAAGACTTCCCATGCTAGAAGTCTTCTTAATCAGAGTATCAACCACCACAGTGGCCTTTCCTGGATGATACAAGATGGTGATGCCATAGTATTTTAGTAGCTCAAGCCATCTACGCTGCCTCAAGTTCAGATCTCTCTAACTGAAGATATACAGAAGACTAGATGGTCCATGAAGACCTCACAATGAATCCATACAAATAATGTCGCCATAGCTTAAACACAAACACTACGACTGTCAACTCCCAATCATGGGTAGGGTAATTTCTCTCATAGGCCTTCAACTGCCTAGAAACATAGGCAATCACCTTACCCTTCTCAATTAGAACACCCCCTAACTCGACTCCAGAAGCATCACAATAAATAATGAAATTCGCACACTTTTTGGGTAAGGTCAAAATAGGAGTCAACGTTAACAAGGTCTTGACCTTTTGAAAGCTCTCCTTACACTCATCACACCACTAAAAACTAACACTCTAACGAGTCAATCTAGTCAGGGAGATGCAATAGTAGAGAAGCTCTTAACAAATCATTGGCAATAGCCCCCACAAGTCCCAGAAAACTCCGGACCCCTCACTACCTCAATATTGGGTGGATCAACCTGAATATCCTCCTTGGATACCAAGTTTCCTTAAAATTCCACAGTATTGAGCCAAAACTCATACTTTAAGAACTAGGGATAAAACTTCTCTTCCCTTAATCTCTGGAGTACAATCCTCAAATGCCGATCGTGATCCTCTTGAGTCTTGGAGAATACCAAGATTTTATCAATGAACACTATCACAAAAGTATCGAGATATGGTCAGAACACCCTGTTCATCTCTATGAACGTTGCAGGGGTATTAGTTTAATAGAACGACATCATAAGAAACTCATAGTGCCCATAACGAGTTCTGAAAGCAGTCTTAGGGCTATCCGATGCCTTAATCTTCACCTGATGATAATCAAATCTCAAATCAATCTTAGAAAACATTGATGCACCTTGAACCTAATTAAACAAATCATTAATACGAGGGAGATGATATTTGTTCTTCACTGTCACTTTATTCAACTGTCGATAATCAATAAACATCCTTATTGATCAATCTTTCTTCCTTAAAAATAACATAGGAGCACCCCATGGAGAAACACTAGGGAGAATAAAGACCTTACCTAATAAATTATCCAATTGATCTTTAAATTCCTTCAACTCAGTTGGAGCCATACGAAAATGAGGAATAGAGATAGACTTGGTGTGCTTGTCCAAGTCAATAGAAAAGTCAATATCCCTATCTGGAGGAACACCTGGAAGATTAGTAGGAAACATAAATCTCTTGAACCACAGGCACATAATTCATGGGAGGTGGCTTAACACTAGTATCTTAAATGGGAGCCAAGTAGGACAAATATCCTCTCTTTGAGCTCTAATGAATGAGGTAACCTTGATAGGGTAAGAACCACTAGCACCCGTCCACTCAACTCTCAGGACACCCGACATCGCTACGGTCGCAGTCTTAGCATAACAATCAAGAATAATATGATGCAGAGAAAGATAATCCATACCCGAGATAATATCAAAGTCTACCATTCCCAAAATTATCAGGTCTACCCAAGTATCATGCCCGACCAATAAAACAAGACATGATCTATACACTCGATCCACTACTAAGGATTCACCCACTAGTGTAGAAACATGGATATGCACAAATATGCAATCAAAAAACATATCAACCCCAATATCAAAATAGGTAGACCTATATGAGAAAGTAGATCCTAGATCAAACAACAAAAACACAGGTCGATGGCAAACTGGGACGATACATGTGATCACAACATCAGAAGTCTCAGCCTCAGGACTCTTTGGGAAAGCGTAACACTGTCCATCTCATCCACCTATAATCTAAGTAGAACCTTTACCTCCATCATGTGGAGCTAGAGTACCCCCACCAGTAGTCCTGCAGGCTGAACTCTACCTCGACCCCTGGCTGGAGGCGCTAAATCTCTAGATGGAGTAGATGAATAAGAACGTTGAGGTCCTAAATAAGCCTATAGAGGACACGGTCACATCATATGACCTGGATCCCCACAAGTAAAGCAAGATCTCAGCACATATAACTACTATTGCGAACCAGACAAACTACTATGGCCATCTAGGCCAGAACCATATGATCATCGGGCTGACTGTCCACCCTTAGATCCTGGAATAGAAGCATGAACCGACCCATGATGCTGGAAGGAACCATAACCTATATGTCCACCTCTGCCTCCAGTTGAGGCACCAAAAAATGGATCACCCTCTTGGACTCCCCAAACTCTTCTAAGACCATCAACTCCGTCTCCTTAGCGGTGCTCACATTGTACTGGAAGGAATCCCCTTCTCTAGCTGCCTTGAATACATAAGATTTGAAGCAGAAAGTGAACTCTCTCTGCCTTGTCTGGCACAATAGTCGTAGCATGCCTAGAAAGCTCATAAAAACATGCCTCATACTCGGACACAAACAAACTTCCTTGAACCAAGCTCTCAAATCTCAGACGACTCTCCTATCTCACGCTCCATAGAATGAAGCGATCCTAGAAAGCACTTGAAAACATATCCCACCCTGCCGGAGGTGATCCAACTTGTCTAGACGTCATAGAAGTCCTCCACCACTCTCTGGCGCAACCACGAAGCTGAAGGGCAACAAACTGAACATCACGAGCATCTACCATACCTACAACCTCAAGCATCTCATGGCAAAAAGTCAAGAACTTATGAGGATCCTCGCTCTTACCACCCTGAAACTGGGGTGGTTACATCTTCTGAAACCTCTCATAACACTACTAATCAACCGTTGTCAAGATAACCTTAGAAGCAATATGTGCACCTATAACTGGTGCAGGAACCACGAGTGGATGGCCCACCTGAACATAAACACCCGGAGTCTGCTGCTGAGTAAGGGTCTGCGCCTCTGGAGAAAGGTTCTTTAACAGACCAAGCATCCTCAACAAAATCTCCTGAAATAATGGAGTTCAAAACTCGGGAGGGACCTGATACTCAGCAACCTCAACTTGTGGCTCAGGAGAAGCCTATGTAGCTCTCCCTTTAGCTGGTGCCGCTCCAAGGGCACAACCCCTACCTTGTGCTACTCCACGAGCACAACCTCTAGCTCGAGCCCTACCTCTACCCCTAGTTGGGGTCTCCACAGTAGCCTCAGGGACTGCCTCTTCTCTACCTTCAAGAAAATAAAAGCTCTAGTCCTCAACATCTGCCAAAAATACATGTGGAAACCCAACACTAGGGAAGGTAACCACGAACGATAAGAAAGGATGAACTAAAGGAAGTTTCCTAACAGTCTTTGTAGCCTCTTGAATATAAGTAAAAATTTCTTCGTATCGATCCTCAAGACTCTACTTACATTTGTCTTGTACACACATGAGACCTATGAACCTGGACTTTCATACCATTTTGTCATGACCCAAAAATGGACGTGATGAGACTTGTCTTTTCCCACCAAGACAAGCCACCCTCAATCCAACAAAAAATGAAAGAAAAGCGTAAAACAGTAAAAACAAGAAAAAGATAAAGCATAAAACATATTCTTCTATTAAAACCCCCAAAAATTCGATTGTCACGTGTACAAGCCACTACATACATAAGTGCAAAATTAAGAAATAAATACAAATCTCAAGCTTTATTTCTCAAATAGAACAAAGTGTAAGGAAAGGAAAAATAGGGCCCACCGAATGACAACCAACTACCTCTTCAAGTCATTGACGAGCCTCAAGATCAATAGAAGGAGAAAGAGATCATGCGGGTCCGGGCTCAAAACCTACACAACTGTAGAAGAAAGGGTGAGTACCAACAACACAGTACCAATAAGCAACCTGCTAAACAAAGTAACAAGCTAGAAATTTCATACCCCTTACGCTCTAACAGAACCTCCTCAAACTACAATCTGCAAAGAATTAGCCCAACCTAGCTATTCTACAATACGCGACTCACAGCCCCAATACTTACAGTTCAAGCTTTACAAATCAACAATCAAACAAGTCAAGTAAGTCTACCTCAATGAAATGTAGTTCAGTCACACATAACAAGCACATCAATTACAATTGACAAGATAGTCACATAAGCATCAAGTCTATAAAGTCAAAATGATCATCACTAGCCGGAACCATTTCCAATCGACTCTATAACACTCACCGGCAAAGAACTCAGCATGATAACACTCGCTGACAAAGACCTCGACATGATAACACTCGCTGACAAACACCTCAACATGATAAAACTCACCATCAAAGACCTTAGCATAATAACACTTGCCGGCAAAGATCTCAGCATAATAAGAGTTCCAGAAAAAAATCTCGGCATAATAACACTTGCCGACAAAGACCTCAGTATAAAAACACTTGACGGAAAAGACCTCGACATAATAACTCATCACATGTCTCATCATGGTGTTCAACGATCACAACACTCAAGCAATATCACACCACATAGAAGAAACAACAATTTTCATAATTCGACTCCACATTCATGCTTTCAAGCATTTTATCAATAAATCAATAAGTGTTACATTAAGGCAATTCACATCATCATGTTCAACACATAACCTTTTTCATTTTAACCCCTTTTTATTCATATAAATATAGCAAGTGGACAAACCCTTTCCCTCATTTCCATTACTCCCAACACACAATCAATAAAGAAAGCATATGAATTCAAACTAGAATACAAGGTTTAGGAAGCCACTCTCCTTAAATCAATCAACAATCATTCCAATAGCCAATTCTTCTCCCTCCGAACCTCTTCTGAAGCCACCCAATCTATGATAATCAATTATTTACAATCACTTTCCAGAAACAACAACACCCACAACCATTCACTTGAAGGGTGGGTGAATCAACACAAAACTCAATTATGAAATTAAGGTTTAAACCCAAAATTTAATACCTGAAAACAGCACTTAAGGCTTTAGGAAATCATTAGGAAAAATCATTTTGGAAATGGACTTGAAAATCAGTTCATTACTCACTTTTTCTTTAAAACAAAAGTTCATAAAGAACCCCCAATTTATCAATCCAATATCTTGATTTAAACTCATAAATTCATTAATAATAATGGGTAATAAAAGATTTAGAGTTAAGAATCATTACCTAAAAGATTTTCCTCGATATCCTGGTCCAAGTCGTCACCCCAAAGGTTTCCAAGATAAAAAATGGTGAAATTAGGCTTAAATCTCGAAATAGCTTATGTGCCACGAAATCTTGGCACATTTGATGCTTGAAAACTAAGGATTGATTAATACTAGAATCGAGTGTATTTATGTGTATATGATGTGTTTGGTAATGTTTGTACAGGTAAAATAGGTGGACGTGAAAGAGGAAAGAAAACAAGAAAATGCAGAGTGAAAGTGAATTGAAGCTAGTAAAGACCATGGACGGCCTCACAGGCTGTGGTCTTCACTACTGATCGTGATGTTGGTCGTGAGTACCTTTCCAGTGAGCAAGCTTTGAGAAGATCAATCGTGGCAATACCAAGTAAATACCATGGACGACCTCACGGGCCGTGGTCCTCACAACGATTCGTGGAAGTGCTCGTGAAGGTGATCCAATGAATAGGTATCAAAAAGCTAAAGATTGAATTGACCAAGTGAAGACCACGGGCACCTATACGGACCGTGGTCATTGTCATGCTTCGTGTTGTTGTCCGTGGTGACGTTCCAGTGTACATGCCTTGAATACCCAAGTTTGGAGAAGTGCAAGTAAAGACCACGAAGGGCTTCACGGACCGTAAAAACCACGAAGGGCTTCACGGACCGTGGTGGCACTCATGAAACTGCGCGACAGATTTGTCCTACTTCGAGTAGGACTCTTTTTAGACACTTTATTTGAATTAATTAGGTCATTTTCTATTTTTTATCTCATCATATCTGGAACGAGCGACTAAGTTTGAAATATTCTTAACTTGGTTTTGAACGATTAACATTGAATCAAGTTTCGATGTTGGATTTCCGGTTTTGAATTATCAAGTGCTTATCGATTTTGCACATCTTCATAAGTACTTTCTCATCATATTTTAATTACATATTTCTGTGTGTTTACTTGAAATCATGAGTGGCTAAATACCACAACTGGGATTGTGGGATCTATAACATAAATCTAAGTGTAATTTCGTAAGACGAGTAGAAGGTGATTTAAATTTGCAAAGCATAATTCAATTTTCGTTAATCATCTATTATAATGTGTGCACACATTATAGTTAGCCTGTATCTTTCAATTGTTCGAGAGAAAAGTGATAGTTAGGAAAAAGCTAAATTAACCTGATGAAATAGAGTCAAAGTTTAAGTTCGAGAGAAGAGGACTTTAACACCATCATAAGCGAGAGTAAAACCTGTTAACACTCTAGGACCAAGAGGACTTGAGTGAAGATTATTTAACTAAACTGGGAAGTGTCAGATATATCTGACTCGCCTGTACTTTATTGAGATGAATTGCCTGAAACTCATTTACGAAAGAACACTAGATGCAACGTTATGGGGAACACAGTCCTAGTTTCATTTAATTATCAAAACAACTTTAAAATCAACACTCTGTTAATTGTTAAACCAGATCTTATTGAACAACCTTGGTTACTAGAACTTTATAACTAAACCCATTTGACATTTCGTAACTATTTTCTCTAGGAAATAATAACAACATTTGGGTAAACTTTATAGTGAATCATTTATGTAAAGACATTCTTTTTGGGATCGACCTCAACTCACATTGAGTTCTATAAATTGACTTCGACTGCTTATACTTCTTAATTGAATTGTAATTTTGGACGTATCAATAGCAGCAAAAACCCTCTCTGACTTCACAAAAACAACCAAGGTTAAGCAAACCTTGCTAAAAACACGGGTCTCGCTTAAGCAAATCCTCCTTCGATTTTGTGAACGTCGGTTAAACGAAAAGGCTCTTGCTTCTACGAATCTCACTTAATCGACCAGGCTTCACAAAAGCGAGGTCTGCAGACACCAGCATAATACAGTCAACTCTCAAAATATCGAAAGGACCCTCAGAATTCGTTTGGAACCTCGTGCACACAAACCACATATGAAAATACTTCAACTTGACATTCCAAACTCAATGGAACTGTCAAAATATGAATGAGAGGTCTCCTTGACCCGCCATCCATGAAAACTACAAGAAACTAACTCATGCCTAAAAATGATAAAACACACTATGGACCTCTCAAAATAACCAAGGCCTCAACTAGGCCTAAAATCATACCCTGGATCCAATGGAACTCTCAGAAATCCAATCCGAGCACCTGAACCGCAAATTTTGACCAAAGTCAACCCAAAGGCTAAATTTCCAGAATTTCCCAACTTAGGATCTCAAATCATCAAAAGAACTTAGAATCAGAAACTGACAACTCTCACAGATTAGATTTCACATTTCAGGACGGATGGAATTGCGAAATCCTTTTCCGACACTTGCAAAAGGCATCGAAAACCACTTTCTGAACAATTTAGCCTGTCAAACTCAAAACCTACCAAAATTTCAACTTTTAACTCAAATTTCAAAACCAACTTTTCAAACTCAATTGAAAACGATTCGGGGTCGATATCGGGAGGGAAAAATGATAATTTCCATAGAATAAAAAAGACCGACTAGGTCATTACACAAACACAATGATTCTAATAGTAATCAATTAAGAATATCTGACTAGGTTGTTTCTGGTTCATCAGATCAGGACAAATCTGAAGAAGATCATGTATTTGTAGAAAAACATAATTGTAAATAGTGATTTGTACATTTCGGTAGTTATATACAAATTTTCTTGTGATATATGTATGTTTTTTTTATATATTTAAGTATTATATTAACATACATATAATCATATACATATAAAGTTTGTAGTTATACACAAACACAAATAGTTTATATTTGTTTAAAAACATATAATTGTATATAGTAATTAATTTGTATAAATATTCTACATTAACATTGAAATATATTTATCTTCATGTTTGTATATGGAGTTTGATTCATTTGGAAATAGGCACCAAAACATTCCCCCCACATGCAGTGGTATACACAAATCAAAATCATGTATAAGTTAAAGAAGAGACTGCATGAAATTCAATACAATCGTTTATGTGGATCATCATGTTTTTTTTAGTTAACTTAAATCAAACAATATCATGTTCAAACACAATTTTTTAGGTGCTTTAAGTTGTGGGAGTTGTAGGGTAGTTCGACCAACGCAATCCTTATTTACATAAATGGCACAAAGCTTTGTTTCACAAGGGAGTTCGCAAGTATTTCTAGGTTAAATTGTTTTGATGATGAGTCGTATTTTTTTCTTTAATACTGATCAACCCAATAGAATTGTCCATGAGTATTTTTCAGGCAAAAGTTCTATATCCAAAGCTGAATTGATTCCTATTAAAAGCTAAGGTATGGGGTGACAATGAGGATGATGCATATAAGTTTGGAATTTTATATTTCATACATACATTCAACATGTTTGTCGAACCTAATACAACATCAATAGACAGGATAAACTTTAATTTGTTGAATTAGGTTGATACATGGATTATCGTTGGGATAAAAGAGCATTTCATTAACTTGAGAAAATGATCAACAACAAGATAAAACCCGATGGAAAGTATTACAGGATTCATGGCTTCCCCTTCCTATGCAAGTTTGGTTTTATGAATGTTGTCTGGCGGTTGACTACAAGATTGTTGTCAAGGTTTCTAGTCATATCCCTAGGATACTCAATTGGGTGACCAACTCAGAACATCCTTGTCTTGATTACTCCATAAAAAATATCTTCAATGACAATTACAATTTGATATGTTTTGTAATTATCTCTAATCAATTTCTAATGTTAGATGTTTTTATTAGATGTTAATTTACAACTACACATATTACAACTACTTTTTTATGTAAGATTTTTGATTTTATATTATATACAGTTTCATTTATACAAATATATTTAGTTGTATATGGTAACACCCACCTTTTAATATGTCTAAATTAACCCGAACCTTCATCGCAAAAGTGATTAATAAATTAATAATGATTTGGTATGTCATATTTTATGTGTTGAAGAAAAATATCTTATATTTTAAAGTTAAGCGAGTGTGAAATAAAAGTTGGCGAAAGTTATCGTAAGTTTCTTTTATTTCTTTTAAAGTTTTCTCTAAAATTTGAGTCATGTGTATCAGTGATTTTCTCCAAATATTTAAAGAATTATGGGTCCCAGAAGCTATCAAATCTAAGATCTATGAGTCTAGTTTCCAACACATCAAATTGTTTGTTAATACGACTTCAAAATAGAGAGATATTTGTATTTTTGGGAAATTGCACAAGCAGGTACGTGAGGTGGTCCAAGGTCGGTGGGAACTTGCCAAGGTCAATGGAAAGTTTATTTAATCAAATACCTTTATTTTCACATTCCAGCAGCCCAAAATACACCGAAATTCTCCCCAAATCCACAAAATACTAACCTAGGACTTAGTGATTTCATCTTCAAGCTTAAGGAAAATTGATCTATGCTGTGAGCTCATCATATTTGTATTGTTTTCTTTGTGGAATGTGTGGCGTGCCACTGTGGTGGTTGTAGCAGAAGGGGTTTTACTGTGTTTGGAGGTTATGAGCATTATTTCGAGCTTATATTCAAGGTAAGACCCTCATTTCATTTATTCTAGCCTTGGTAAGCTACAAATAATGAGTTGCAATGGATATCCGTATAGTTAGTTGGATTACCATTGTACCTTCCATTCTAGAATGTTTATTGTGGTGCTTCCTTATTGTAGTATTGAGGGTTTTTTGATTAGAAGTCTATAGGCTACTGGAATTCATCAAAAATGTATGATAAGGTTATTCCCTCATTCGGCATATTTTCTTAAATCTTATGAACGATATAATAGGGTTGTTATCATTGGTGAACTTGTAGACATAATTTTTAGTGCTTGGATAATTGAGTGGTTGTAATCCTTCCTTGTTGGGACTGGTAATCTATCAATAATGACCTTATAGGGAACAACTTAGAGACTATTCGTATTGATTGTATGTAGCTAAATTGCTTGCCTTTACCTATTGAATTGTTTGTTATTGCCCTTGGGGCTATTGCGGTTAACTGCAAAGCTATAAGCTGCCTAAGAGGGACATATAATTTCATAACAGGTCTATATCTTGCCTATGAGGCTATAGATTGATGGCAAAGAAGGCTATGTCTTTCCTACGAGGCTATATTGATGCCAAAGAGGGCAATGTAGCGGGGCTATATTAATGCAAAAGAGGGCTATGTGGTTCCTATGGGGCTATATTGATGCCTAAGAGGGATATTAACTACTTATGGGGCTATGTTGTTGCCTTAGAGGTCTATGCAGTGCCTACGAGGCTATATCGTTGCCTAAGAGGGCTATGTGAATTTCTACGCAAAAAAGGGTCTACCAATAGGGATATATATATATATATATATATATATATATATATATATATATATATAA